>VXBI01001219.1:2326063-2338147 GCA_013397375.1 Toxostoma redivivum
AAAAAAAAGAAAAATCAATTTTTCTTCCTAACCAGAAACTACTAGCAAGATTGTATTTGGGTCAATGCCACTCAGACTTTTCAAATCACTATACCTTCTTGGACCTCATATCATACCTATTGCTCCTATAGTCTCATCTCCTCCCTTTTTCTCTCAAAAATGAGGAAAGCTAACAAACCAGAACCAAGTGTAACTCAGATTTCTTTGGTTACCCACTAACCTTCACATAGGACTCTGACCATGAAAGTCAGTGTTTTGATGTGTAGGTCTGCCATCCTACAGCCAGGATTGCAGGGTAGGATGTTTGACATTATTATTTTTTTCTCCTTTAACCCTGTAATTGTGGTTGCTATTGGAATAGAGTGGCCATTTTCATACTATTGAATTAGGTACACGTAATACAAACTGGAAATGCTTGCAGTGTATCTTGAGAGAGCTTCCTTAGATGAGGAATCTTCTGTTTTCAGAATTAGAAATATAAGGTAGAACCCATTTTAAAAAATAACCTTCTGCTTTATAGTTTCCCTATTGGTGTTTCATTTACAAGATTTAGTGAAGCCAAAAAATGCAATTTAAAATTTATTAGGAGTCAAACAAGTTGAAAAAGAATTTATTGCTGTAGTATTTTCTACACACTCTCCACCTTTACAGCTCTAGAAAAAGAAGAAAACATGATCTCTGAAAAACATTTTCTTCTTTCCCCTTCCCTCATTCCTACCCAACAAAAATAAAAAAAAAATCAGCAACAAATCTAACACAAAAACTTGGATTGGAATATCTCTTTATAAATTAAATTACCCAGAAATTCAGCTGATGTTTACATCAGCGCCAAGAGAATGGAAGAGAATTCACCCATGCTTGGCTTGAGGAACATCCAGCTGCAGAAAGAGCCTCGGTGCCCCGTGTGACAGCCAGAGGCACAGCACAGATTTACAGCTTGGGCAGCCAGAGTGACACAGCCCTTCTGAGCAGGCTGCTGAGATTTCAGCTGGGGCAAACCCATCAGATTTCCTACAATCCCAAACAATTCCTAAACCAACCTAACAGGCAACATAAAGCAAATTCCTCCAGAGCACTGATAATCTCACTCAACACACATCACAACATCATTAGCTTAAGAAGCTTGCAAATTCACAGATATAATCTGTTCAAGCATCAGAAAAACTTAAGATAAACATTTCACTATGTTCTGATTTTCACCCAGATTAAATGACATGTATTTTTAACTTGCCTCAACTACAGTTTTCTCCTGTTAAGAGTTTTTCTCCTATAAATAAAAAGCTTAAAAGAAAGTTTGCAGACATCAATTTGTGGTCAAAAATACAGAAAAAACTGCTTCATATGCTGCTTACAAATAAAATTCTCTCTTTACCAGACTATTCATCTGTCTTCTGTTTTCTTCCTATCCACCATCTAGGCCTCCTGACACATGATTTGTGGAATCCCAATTATTCATCTGACAGCCCACAGCTGCATGCTCTCAGCTATTACATTATATAAATTGTGCCTTTGTGTAAATTACACATCACCAAAATTCCTGTCTCATGCATGCAGACAGACATCTCTTGATTCACTGTTTCTTTGATTTGAGTGCTTGTATGATACCATGTTCTCTTCCATAACCAGAATTTTTTTTCTCCTTCAAACTTATCCTGATTACAGTTTTATTTCTCTTTTCATATTGTTTGAAATTTCCAGAGCAAGAAAGACTATGGGTTGGATGATTGAACTGTATAATGAAGAAAAAGGGAAGAGCAAGAAGCAGACATGGTTTGGATGAGCTGAATTTTAAAGGCTAGAACTGCTGTGCTGTTGTGGTGGTGGCATAAGCTGAAACTTGCAACATTTCCTGAAGACGTTTATTTCACCTTCACTGCTTTTTATGATCCAAAGTTGTAGCATCCCCAGTCTTAAACACCCTTAAATGTATTAGCACAGAAGCCGCACTCCTGTCCATCCCTCCCCAGCAGCCCTGCTCTGATGGCACTGGCACAAAGCACAGCACACAGAGGCCCTGGAAAGGTGGGAACTGTACATGGGCAACTGCCAGCCCACCCTCTCTTGTCTGGATTTCCAGTCTGTAGAAGCAGCTCTGCTACAAAGATGTTCACTGGCAGAGCTTGTTCCTCAGTGCCTGCACTGTGAGATGGGTAGTGCTAGTACTAAACCCAAGAGAAAACAATTCAAGGCTTTTTGTTTTGTTTTGTTTTGTTTTTTTTCCCTAATGGACAGAATTTTACCACATTCATTTTGTCTACAAGGTAATCTCCTCCTGGTCAGTGTAACAAGCTGCTATCCAGAGGGGGCACAGCTTAAAATATCATGTATATATAGACTGTTAATCTATATATATTAATTGTTGTGGGATGATAGAGGTAAAATAAAGTTTTGTCATCAACTCCTTAATGTCTTCATTACAACAAGAGCTTTTTATAAGACTAAAGAATTTTATAATTTCCATAAAAGCTGTACAACTTGTAGAACTACTATCTGTTGAACTTAGCACAAGTACTAATTGCACCAATTATTCCTCCCTATGTGACAAAACTGTTGATAAATACTTTGTCATTGTCATTACAATGAATCTTTACAGTGCTATTCCCCAAAAAAAGAAAATGGCAGCTTTATTTCTGGTTGAACATTACTACAGGTTCTTTTCCCCCACACTTAAAACAGACTTTCTGTAATCACGACTATTCAAATGTCTCTTGGCTACATCTCCAACAAATGACTTATGGCACCTGGAGACTACTGCAGGTGATTCTCCTCTTCTGTATGATATTTAGTTATTAAAACAAGAGTGTTTTTTTCAACAAGTGCAGAGGAAGGGAACGAGTGATTTCTCATTTACTTACTCACTTTGAGGGGATTGTTTCCTTCCCAGGAGGGGCCATTATTTATAGTGATCTGAAGCATCCATATTTCCACCAGTAAAGGACTGAATTTATAGTCATTGCTTTGTTGATAATATTAATAGCATTTGAGATTGAAGGTGAGAAAGGTGAAAAATAATTTATCCTTCTGATGAAACAGTGGTTGGAAGAAGTAAAATACTGAAGGAATTAGTGCTGAAAAGGAGCAAATTTACACAGGTGTGCAGAACATGTATTAAAAGGGCACTATTTTCCATGCTATTTCCCTATTCATGTTTTTCAAACAGCTGGCACTGAATCCTGCACAGAGAAAATACATCAATTACTTTATAGTTATAGACTTTTTCCCCCCAGTACTCAGAAATCTTTCTTAGCATCTTTTTCATTACAAAGTCTGTGATTAACTACCACAGGCTGAATATTGTGGTTGAGAACATAAGCTGGTTTAAATCAGCACCAGCCTTGTGAAGTTGTTCAATAATGTCAGTTTTAAGAGACAGCACCCCTGTCATTAGGTGTGTAAAGCTGCATTATCCTTTTGGCATTGTATCACTAGAAATAATAATGTATAGGGCTGGCCAGCTAGGAAAATCCTTGCCTGCTTTTAATATAGGCCATATTTTCTGGGAAGAAAAAAGGCATCAAAAAAACTTTAACAGAGCTTGCTCCACTAACAAAACGCAGAGCAGAATAAGATTTTGTTCCATGGAATAAAGCAGGCCTATATCTCTGGTCACAACTGTTGACTTTGCTTTTCCATGGTAAACTGAGTGACAGCACTTGGACTGCTAAGTGCCACTCCCTGGGATGGGAAGAGGACACAGTGACACAAACAGGAGAGCTGTGCTTCTCCATGGGAGTGGGATGGCAGCCTTTGGGCTGCATGGGGATTTCAGACTGCCACTGGCCACCTGTGAACCTTTAGCTCAAAAATGGAACTACATCAAATTTCCCTTGGGACATATCTTGATAGCAAAGTCAAACATAAATCCTTCACAAAAATATTATTGAGGTGGCATATTGATAGCTGGTTTGGGTGGGTTTTCATCACTATAAAAGTGTCACAGATACACAAACATAGAAATTGATGCAGGACAAATCATCCTTTTTTCACCATAAAATACACTTCCTTCTGAGAGCTGATTTTTCATTAAATTGAAGCAGGCAAATTTTATTTTTTTTTTAATATAAGCAAAATAAACATAAGCAATTTTTCCAATAATAAACCTTTTTATCTCTGGAAATAGAGCATTGAGGAATTATTTCTTTTTTGACATTAGCTAACTCAATGAAAAGTTGTGATTATTTATCAAGTAATTTTGCTATATTTAAGTGAACAAAAGCTTGGAAAGTATGCTTCTAATGAAAGACAGAAATAATTCTCTCCCTGAAACAATTCTATTCTAAAGACATAAAAATGCACAGAGGAGGCCAACATGTCCACTTTTGTACCTGAAAATTTTTATCAGCTATTAACCACTCCCTTTTGAAAAATACAGGCCTAGACTCCAAACTCAGCTCTACTTTTCCCAAAATTATTTAATTTAAATTGCTTGAATTAATTGGGGAAAGGAGAGATCAGGGCTATTTTTAAGAAATAGCATGGCTTGGAAAAGCTATACATGTATAGCTAGTCATGTGTGCCACTAGTACCCGATAAAATTAGCCCACTACAAAAATTAAAAAGACATAAAATGTTAATGGAAATGTTGCTGTGAGAGCCACCATTTATCAAGCACACAAGCTACTGCTCTTGGCTGCCAGGAGTCAGTGTCAAAATAAGGAAAGAGGACATTCCAGAGGGCTGCAAGGAAAGGATTCCCCCTGTGGGGTCAGGTGGGTGCCTTGTGTCCTGCCAGGGGAACTGGACTTTGGAGGGCAGCAGCTCGAAATGGGATCTAGGTTGAAACACCCAGATACAAGATACCAATTAAAGAACATGTCAGGGGAGGGGAATAAAACACTTTTCACCCTCCTTTGGGGTCAGGAATCCCTTAGCTCCATTAGCCAGACTGTTATTTAGGACACCTTTTTGCCCTTGTGAGTGTGAGTGACAACCTCTGTTTCCAGCCCTCCCCAAGTGACAAAATGAGCACCACGGGAGCAGGTACCGCCCCTGGCTGTACCCAGCTGCAAGGGGAAGGATTTTCCTTTGGTATCACTTATAATAAGGGAAAGATCATCTACACAACTGACTGCCAGGCTGGGAGGAAATGGCATTGACATAAGCTAGGGGAGCAGGGGAGTTCCCCTCATCTATAACAGGGACATTAATTATATCCTCTCTTGCAGCTCCAAATGGAGATAAGCAGAGACAATCTGATCATCTGACTTAAACTTGTCATCTGAGAGGTATAGTTTCATGTTAGTAGACAGGAAATAAATATTGAAAATATCCTTTTACACTTGCAGGCAAAGACAAGAGTTACACAGTTCTTAAAGTGAAGCACTTGGTGTCAATATCAGTGGAAATTAATGAGCTATGCAGCCATCCCTGACCTCACAAGCCAAAGAAAAATTTCTGAATTTGAGACTATTTCTTCTGGCTGTTCTGTAACACCTGCATGGAGACTGAAATGTGAAGAAATCCAGACAAATCTTGATTCATAAAATGAAATATGTCAGATTTTAAAATCTGATGAGATGACATTACCATTTACAGAATTTTTAAACATTTAATAACTTATCTATTTTCTAATTTTATTGAATCCATGACTATCCCACTACAATGACCTTGTGGACAAATGCATAGGTGCAATATGGTAATCACAAATGCAGGGTATGCCACCTTCTGCAGTGGATTCTCCAGTACCTGTTGGAAAGGAATAGTTCATTGCTGTGTGGTGTTATGTTTTGGAGGGCTATTTGGTATTGTTTTAGTTTTGTTTTTAAACTAGAAGTAAAATATTATTCTCACTGAAAATACCTAAGGAGCAAGACATTTTGAAAAAACTCCCCACTACAAGGAAAGGTTTCTTTGAGCATTTCAGATCATCTGAGCTGCCACAGGCTACCAGCTCTCATGTTCATTCCAAATCTAATTTTTTTATGATACAGTTCTGGAAGTGTCTGCTATAGCAATCCTTAGAATAAAAAAGCATGAAAGATTTCTATTTATTTCTTTGGAATTGTAGAAAAAGCCAGGAAAACAAAGCATCCCTAATGCATAGCTGTAATCTCAAGGAACAAAGGAAAGAGGATGCCACAGACAAGAGGTGTGAGCAGTGTCAGAATGCCTGAGGTTAACAACACTGTAAAATAAGCATTGGCATAAACAAGTCAAGGGAAGCACTTCGCATTTAAATTCATTGAAGCATGTGGCTTTTTCTCCTTATATATATGCACACATGTGCCTGTAAAATCAGAGAGTTTTCCAAGGACAGGTACTTCCAGAAAACATTTCAATTCTAGAAACCTTGGAACTTACTCTACCTTTTGAATCTTCCGAATCTGTGGCTAAACAAGTACATTAAATCAACTTTGAGAAAAAAACAAAACAAAACAAAACAAACTAGTCTGTTTTCAAGGAGATTGATATCTTTTCCAAAGCTGATTTAGTAATGCAAAAAGACAATTAACTCTCATAGAAAATTGTGATCAAGACAAAACTTGGCTCCAAGCTAGACACTGTAGTGCTGTTCAGACACAGAAAAAACAAAGATTCAGAGATAATTTTACAAGCAATGTCTCAAAGGTAAGATTTCGTTATCTATTATCTCAGCATTTTATTCTTACATGTTTGTCTTTTTTAATATAAACACAACTAATGAATCTGGAGAACTTAAAGCTTCACAGAAATATAATTTTGCAGTGTAAGAAAACTACAACACCTAAATAAAAAATGAAAAAAATGTCTAAGCTTTAAGAAACACAACCTGCAGAGTTACCAGAGATCTGATGGTGTAATAAAGCCTTGACAACAATCTTATAATAAAGCAAAATAAAAAAATAAGTATTTAAATAAAATTGCAAATGCTATTGATAATGAATTTTTAAAAAATGCAGTCATCATCCTAAAACAAGGCCAGAAATTTCTTCATTATCTTTTCTGCACTTGCACCTCAAATGGGCATTTGAAAGAAGCAGCATCCCCATAGCAGCCCCGCCCCAAATCAGAACCCTGACAACCCTGACCTTGGATCCCTCTCCTTATCCAGTTTGGTTCTGGTAAGACACAAAAGCCACCGTGATAAGAAAGAGAGAGAGCACAGTTACGAATTTCTCTAATCTCTTTAAAGTTTTTCAACAGTCCTAAATTAAATCCCTTTCGGCCTTATCACTTTATCCATCAGAAAATCCGGAGGATATTTGGATTCAGACGTCCATAGCACCAAAGATCTTTCATTACAACACACAAACAAGCACTTTTATTGAACAAGAACCCAATTACTTAACCCAGTTTCAGATTTCATTCTACCCTGCTGCTTCCACCTCGACACGGACCTACTAATCTCTTCCGACGGGCATTGCTACATATCAGTTCTGATACACAGAGATGATTCCTAACCTCCCTTGCAGAGAGCTACTGATTAAATAAACTGAGATGCCCATCTCAGCTTCTTTGGACCAATGAATAACAATGAGGAAATAAAGTTGGGAGATAGAGACCTTTTTCCCTTTAATATGAACAGCATTCAGAAATAGACAGAAAATAAGGGAAAATAATTCAGTAAAAGAACCAGGAATGGCAACAGCTAAATGTTTATTGTGCCCTGTATAAATGATTCATTTATTGTATCAGCTAGAGGTTATGCTTTCTTCTTTTGTTTCTCTACTGCAAATTAGTAAACTGTTTCTTTTCTACTGTACTGGATAAATGATGGTATAACTTCAAATTTACCAAACTGAGGGTTATGAATATTGGAATAGAAAGACTTCAACCTGCTCTGCAGAAGAACTCCACTATGGTACATGAATGCCTAGTTTTCTTTCTGGCCCCAAATCGTGATAGAATCATCACGTTGCAAGCATCTATTACCCAGATCACAAGCAGAGTTGAAAGTTTGTTGCTAATGAACTCAAGAAACTAGACTGTGTACATGTAGAAAAAAAAGAGGGAGGTCAATTATATGAACAAACAACCTCTCTCCAAATCAAATCAATTATTAGAAAAAGGTTGTTAGAGCCAGACTTCCATAAATTTCAATAACCCCTGGTCTCCAATGTGTTAGATATAGCACTCCTGATAAAGGAATGTGTAGCTCACCTGCTTATATAAACAGCCTGTTTTCTAATTCAGTGGCCAGCATGCAAACACACAAGAATCTGAGCAACAACAAAGAGCCATTCTAAAATATTACAGATAAGGACATGGATATAAACATGGAAAGTAAAAAAAGAAGAGCTGGATAAGAACAGAATGAGAGAGGAGAGATCAAAGCAAAGCAAGCTAGAGAACTAAATGTGATCAGTGATAATGTATTTATACTGAGGAAGTAGGAGAGCTCTAATACCACTTATGTCAATCCAGGGGGAGTTACCAAACACCGGTGAGCAGGATCACAGAGCTTCTATGAGTGATTCCCTTCAATTACTTTAAGATTCATATTGCTGTGCTATTTCGAGACAAAAAAAACTTCCAAAATTTGACCACGTGTTTTTGAAAGAAATTTTAAAACAAGGTTTAGAATCAGAAAAAAATGTGAAAAGAGCCTAAACTATTTTATCTACCAAGGAATTTCCCTTACTTCAATCAAAATATCTACTTATCTCTGCTACTGAGATGCTTCTTTCATACAAATGTGTATTTCCAAGTATTATAAAGAAAATGTAAAAAATTTTTGCTGTCTCTACATTTGTCATGTGTTGACAAAGACCTTGTGTCCCAGCTTTTCCTGCCTCTGTGGCTATTTTGTGCTGACTTGTTTTGTCCCATTTATATCTTTGAATTTAGGGAGAATTAATGACTTTCTGTATTTATTCAGAGTTATAGAAGAGTATTTTTCATGGAGAAAAATTTAGTTCAACCACAAACTGTATGGAGGATTTTTAAAGGAAATATTTAAGTCTCATTATTATTTATAATTTCTCTACAGAAGAAATTGTATCTTTTGAAACAGTCCATCAACTTCCTTGTATTTCTACTACTTTTCAGGCAAAGAAAGCTACACAGAAAAAGGTTTTGTGAATAACCCTTTACCATGATAATATCTATCTAAAGATCATTTCAAAAGACACCTGCTATCTTTCTTCACTATGTAAGACATTTAGATAATTATAGGTACATTTGAAAGTATCTTCTGTTTACAGGAGTTTGACCTTTTAAGGAGCAGCTAACACAACTACAACAATAAGATATTCACATTACTATTGCAGATTTGACTGACCCTTGCTTCTGGCCCTAAAGGAAGAAAAAAGGCTTCTCCCAAACAGAGTGTCACATGTTAATCACAATGTTGATGCAGACCTCTATTTAGGCTATATTGCTTACATTTTTTATCACTTGACATCAGATTTGTTTGCCCTCCTATTCCCTCCATCCTTTTATCCACCATGTAGCACAACTTTTGTTGCTGTGCAACTTTTATTTGCACAGCAGTTACATTCTGCATATTCTCCACATAGTAACAGGGAAAAATTTATAGTAGTGGATAGAAAGATGGGAATAACATCTTTGCTATCACTAAATTACTAAAAATATGCCTTCCCACCCCAGTAAGAAAAGAATTTATTTCAAATTTGACAAGTTTGAGAAGCACTTACCACCTCCCCATTTAAAATCTATAACCTGCCTCAATGAAATCAGACTGCTGGTTTTCAATATGCTGTGTTCTGCCTGCCACCTAAGGTAAAAAGAAGTACATCCAAATGCAAAATAGTGACTATTTTGTTCAGATTCTGTATTTTAAACCTCCACAGAGAGTAGGCAAAGTTTCTCTTATAACATTCACATTTTTTTCTTCCTTTTGTCATTGGACATAGAGTAGTATGTCTTTCATCATATTTGAAAACAAATTACAGCACTTGATTATATTAGTTAAATAGAGGTTGATTGATGTCATCAATGCAAATTAATTATGTCTAGTTAATGCTTCTGTGCCAGATTCCCTCAGCTAATAAAGTGATAGGAAAATGAAGTGTCAGAAAGGACCATTATCTTTTATTTTCAAGGTCAAGTTGTCAATAAAGCTTTGACATGAACTCACTGGGCAGGGACAAGACTCATTGAAGGAGGCCTTTTAATCATGTTTATTATTTTTGCTAGCATGAATGTATTACCTAAACCTAATAATTGTGGTAATAATCTTCACAAGCAAACATTAAGCCAAAAACATCTGGTTCTTATCACTGCAGGTCAATGTGAGAAGCTGCAGATCTATTTGTGCATTTGCATCAGAGTTCAAACCCACTTCTATTTGCCAGTGTGAAACACAGTCTGTAGAGGTGACCAGAAGTGTTACTCCTGTTCCATCTGTTTATGTGACTGAAATATCCTTATCTACATCAAGTGCAGGCAATCTGCATGTAGGACAAATGCTTCCAGTGGCAGACACTTTGTTATCTCCCATTCAGAGGTTTTCCTTTCGAAGATGTAAGTTTCAGAGTGGGCATAAATTTACTCAAAAGTTGTGAAAATAACGTGGGTGAACAGAGTTCATTCCAACTGGTTTACCCATGTTTCTGTTGAAAGACATGTATGGCATCCCTTACAAACATATGGCCATACATTACAAGGGTAGAGTTGTGCATCACAAAGAAGACCTTTGGTTTCTCTTTACCAAGATTCAAGCAAAGCCACTAAACCATATGCACATTTTTTAATTTGTTTTGCTGTCTCTCTACCACGAGTCTATATTCACAGATTCCATTAAGAGAGCAAATGAGACATCCTTTTATTATGAATCCTCCCTTTAGCAATAAATTAAAAACCTTGAAACAATTCTAGCTAATAAAGATATAAGACATTCCAAGTATAGACCCTTCAGAAGGATCTCACTGGGCTGTACAGATGGGATGGAAACAACCCAGAGAAAGACACAGATCATTTTTTCACTTGACTGTAGTCAGTGCATTAAACACAACATGGAATAAGACCTCATAAATCTGGAGCTATGCTCAGATGTTCACTTCTTTCTGTTCAAAAGAGCCTTTTCAGTTAAAGGTGCACATGAGTCTCTCCAGCTGTCACTGCAGCTCCTTCCCGAGAGCACTGCCTCCTGTGAGTCCATCCCATCCATTTCAGGGCTGGAAAGCTATGGCAATCTCAGTGCTGGCTTGAGAGCATGGCCAGTCCCAGCCTGGGGATGCCAGCACCTAAATCTCTAGCCCACCTCAGCAGCAGAGCAAGTCCAATGACACACTCCTTTCTCATGAGTCATTTGAAAAAATGCTGTGGATCTTTTCTAGAAGGGAGCATCCTTCCTCCTTCTCATGACTGGATAGAATAGAGACTGTATGCAATCATGGAGGGTTTCATAACAATATTTTAATTTTTTCATAATAAAATATTGATAGGATAATATTAGGGCCCAAGAACTACCATGAAAGTCACTATCCTCCTCGCTTTGACTTTGCTATTACTTTTTGATTAGAATTCAGTTGACAATACAGACTGAAATAGAAAGTACACTCAGATCCTGCAACACAGAGAAGTTAAAAGAGCAAAAAAGGAAAGAAAGAAAAAAGGAGAAAACCCCAAGCCTTTCGGGGCAGAACATGCACACATGCTACTCTTAAAAAAAAAGGCAAAAATAACACAATACAATATAGTCTTTATGCCAACTAAGAGTTTTTGTCCCATTTAACCAGTCACTTTTCTGCCCAGTGCTGCACTTTCATTTTGAACCATCCCATTGAAAATATTCTCTGATATGAACCTTTTAGGAATTAAAAATTCATGGAGGTTTCACTGCATGGCACAGTTATAATATTAGATAGCACTGAGAGAATCTATTACAGCATAATGTAATAGCCAGTAGAATATATTTTAAAAATTACACTATCTTGCTTATAAATGTACTATCTTCATATATATTTTTAAACATATACTGTTTGAAGGAGGTGTCAAGAAACAAAAAAAAAAGCCTAGGAAGAAGGGCTTGTCCTACTTGAACACATTATCCTAGGTTCTCCAAACAAAAGCATTTGTGTAGAATATATGTGGCATGTCCTCATACATGTATATATATGCATAGAACATACTGACATTTCATCCATATCCCAGCCCTCTAGCTTGTTCAAATAGAGCCATGAAATGCAAAACTTAGGTGGG
>VXBI01001219.1:2338197-2369065 GCA_013397375.1 Toxostoma redivivum
GGGGGGGGGAAAGAAGAAGAAAAATACTAAAGTATTTTCCCTTTTGCTTTTCTGCTAACACTTTTTAGTAAATACTACCTAGAGGGCTGCAACAACAGAAGGCACTTTGCCAGAGGCTGACAAGCCGAACACACTTTTTTGTTTTATTTATTTATGACTGGGAAATGCTCAGCTGTTAATCAGAACAACTCCAAGATCCTACTAATATCTCTCCCTGCCTAGTTTAATCTTATGGTGTATTTTCATTCTTAATAGGAAAATCATAGCAAGAGAATATCAGATTCATTTCACTGTATATAGTTGGAAATCTGTGGATACCATGTTCAGTGTAATGTTATCACTATGCAACTATGAAATATATTAGCATGTTATTAAAGTCTCTTGATTATAATTGACTGCCTCCTAGAATAAACTTGTTGAAAGTAAACTGAAATGTCCCTACATAACAGCATGGGATCCCACATTACTTGCTCTCAGTGTTTCCAGCCAAGCAGGAATAAAATCCAGCCATATTTTTGCACTAGGGTTGGAAAAAACAAGTGCAAAACAAGATCCTATGCACCTATGTCAGCCTCACTGTGTTTACAGTTTTGCAAAACAGGTACATCAATGTCAGTGATAAATTACTACATGCCATAATCACATCCTTCTCCCTAATTTTTCAGTTGCTGACATCACTAATAGCACTGCCTTGAATTTAATAAAATTGAAAAAGCCATTTTTCCTTCCTTGGAGACACTATGCAAACCAAACCTTGAGAGAAAAGTTAGTATTTCTCAGAGTCCACTTGCCACAGGATCCAAATCAGCTCTGTGTTAGATACCCATGAGGACTTGCACACTTTCTACCGAACTGCAGGCTCTCCTTGCTGCAGCACAGCCACTCATTGAGTACCTGCCTGTCTCTTCCAAGCATTTCAGAACAGGGATTTCCTCTGCTCTGCTGAGCATCCACCACAGTGAGCAGTGGGCAGGAGCACAAGCTGCTGTTGCTGCTATGTCTCCAAACAGGGTGGGTGGGTACTCTGGAAAATTTCTTTTGTCTATTTTCTCTATTGTAAAACATGTTCACTACGTATGGGGTTGTGGTTTTCTCTTTGAGATTAATTCTAACATTACAGACTGTCCTTTCTTAGATTCAAGCATCAAAGATATGGTTCACCTGCATCTTTGTTTACTGGCAAAGCTGCCAGTCTGAAAGCACCCATGTGGCTGTGGCTGTTTTCTCTGAAAGAGTCACCATATGAATGCAAAATATCATCCATTTTGATTTATCTACACCTATTTTTTCTTCTGGCTTTGTACAGCTTGAGTTCAGTGGCAATCAAGCTAGGCTAAAGCACTGAGTATTCAGAAGCTTTTAGAGAAATCGAAAGACCTTGAACAGAAATCTTAGAAACTCAGTTTTTCTCTCTTTTCAAGTGCAAACATCAAATTACAGCAATCTATCTTCTTTCATTAACTAGTTAAAAAAAAAAAACAAAACAAAACAAAACAAAAAGAAAAGAAACAAAATAATAAATACAGCTTCCATCAAATATCAATTTCACTTAACTAGAAATAAACGTAAGAGGTTAAGAGGTTATAAGTTCTTTCCTGCTCTACTGCCTGTTAATACTTGCTTCACCCCAGAGAAGGAGCTGCAGCTTTCCCAGTTCTTGGAAATAAAAACGGAGGGACCAAGGCCCTGACCCAGCTGCTTCCATGCCCAGGTTAGTGCCAGCTGCAGGCAGGGGCTCAACAAGCTGGAGGTTCCTCCTGGAGTATGGACCAGTCCCAGCCTGAGGGGAGACCAGAAGGAAACCAGCACCAGCCAAAGAGAGTCTATGGCAGGCAGGGGAAGGGGAAGAGCTGGTCAGTCTCCAGCTGCAAGTGGACTAATAGCACCTTAATTTGAAAAACTTCTGGGCACTGTGGATAACAAAGGAAGCATACAAAACCAAACAGGTAAGATAACCTTAAAAGTTTCCTGCTTTATTCTGCGCTGTCTGGGAGCCTTTGAAAGAAAATGTATGATCTGACCATTTGAAAAGTATTTTAGAGTCAGGGTGTTTAAAATTGGATGCTTGGGTTACAGTATTTTAACTTGAAAGATTAATTAATATTTGGAGAGGGGAAGCTTTTTTTTCTTTTAAGGTTCAGCGCTAAGCTGCTCATTAAGCACAAAATTGCATCTTCAGTAATTGCTAGCAGAAGCTGAGAAAAATGGTAAACATTTCTGTAGAACAAGCAAGAGTACATTGCAAAGCACAGCACGAGACTCCCTCATTTGGGAAAGGAAATAAGAAAAACAATAAAGGGAGCAAGCCAATATTTTTGAACTCTTCCACAACTGAGTACCATCTTATCTTCATCTGCACATTCCCTAGCTGAGGGATAAAGCACTGTGCCCACAAAGTCCAACAGCTCCTACAGGTTTGAGATTAGGAGGAGAAGAACCCAAATCTCTCCCCACCCCATGTTCAACCTTTAAATGCCAGCACAGGACTTTTCCTGCCACGCAGGTAACACCAGCCCTCGGGCAGCTCCACTGGGCTCTGGCATCTGCAAACCAGGAGAGGATGGAAGGGCATTCCCAGGAGCGTGAGCGCCTACAAGACATGGAAAGGAGAAGCAGCCTGCCCAGGGTCTCAGGTGGAAAACCCATTTCCACATTTCTAACAAAGCTCCAGCTTCAGAATTGGAAAGTCTTTCTAAGACAGAGGAGATACAGAATTCAGACAAAGTACAGTTTTGACACAGACAGACAACATATTTCTCATGCATAGTGTGAATGAGAGCTGATGATCATACATATGAAATAATTTACATTTTTCTATAAGACATTCTGAAAAAAAACTAATTCCTGCTTAATTATGAAATATTCTGCTCCAGAAGGATTTTTTGGCTCTGAAAACCAAGTGACCTTTCATATTAACATTGATTCAAAATGATATTTTTATTTCATTTTGAAATGTCAATTTGGTTTTTTAGCCACCAAATCAAAACAAAGTGACATTTTAACTTTAAATTTATTGAAAAAGAACTATTTGCACTCAAATGCCAAACTGAAATAATTTTTTAAAAAAATCACTTCTCATTAAATTATTTTTTCCAGAAGTTTAGAATCTTTTGCTTCTTACATCAACTGAAAAATATTGTCCTGGACTTTTTTTTCAAAATTTATGTCAGAAAATATTGTTTTGTCCAAGCATCAGTTTCTGCTGCAATTTCAATTTATGGATCAAAAAGACAAGAAAATTATTACCATTATTATCTTCAATGTTCAATCCCCAAACAACCAAGCCTGTTCTTTTCCACCTACTCTGCAATTCACTAAAAAACAAATGCAAAATCAACTCCCCCATTCCCCCATAAGAGAAAGGGGAAATTCTAATAATTTCTTCATTTTGAGAAGANTTTACTTTTGCTATTAAACTCAATCCTATTAAGGTTTATCTCACACATAAAATGTGACATTTTCTCTCTCATTACTTTTTTTCTTATGTTCAGTAGAAAATTAACAGATAATTCAAAGTTTAATAGTAAAGTAACATCTGTAATGGTATTTCTTTTAACAACTCATCTTTTCTTTTTATTTCAGTTTACAGGGGTACTTTTTTTCTTTTCTGAACTAATTGCTTATATATGAAAGATAATCCAGTGCATATGTGGATATAGAATATAAGTGATGCAGAAGTTGAAAAAAGTTTTAAGATTTCAAAAAGTAATCTCCTAATGGAGCAATCCCCAATAATGGGAGATCATCCCAATGTTCCACTATCAAACTTGGACCAATATCAAAATTCTTAGACAATCTGAGCCTCTGTGCCTTGGAGTACCCAGCAAGCATTTTTTTGTTCAAGATGTATCCAAAGTCCTGATCTGATCTTAATCCTCAGGTGCTGGATTTGTAAGAATATGAAGCCAAACAATGCAATTGTTCAATGACACAACTTGTTATTCTGAGAAGGATGGCTTCCTGTGGCTTTTGGCAACAGCTGAGGTATGACAGGTTTAATACAAACTGGGGGCTTTTATCTTATTTGCTTGGGTTTTTTTTCAAATTTTTTATAAATATCTGCACCACACATGAACTGAATGACTGCTTCACTTTAGTCCGTACTGCTTTCCCTAAGGAGGAGCCACAAGCCATATGAATGTTCTTGGAGAAATAAAAAGCCCAGCAAGAGAGGGGCTGCTCTGTGTGTGTGCATGATGCTATTATTTCATTACGCTGCAAAGAGAGGATTATGAATTTAATCTCATGGAGAAAGCAAGAGTGAAAATGGATTATAAGAGTAGCTGGGAAGGAAAGCACAGGGACAAAAACCCAAACCCAACCAACCAAACCACTCTTATGGAACAAGCTTTCTTGTAAGGAAATGCTCTGAGTTTCATTAAGCCAAAGTAAAAGCTGGGGGGGAAGGGAGGGTGGAGAAAAAAAAGAGGTATTATCATAAAAGTATCCTAATTTCTACAGCTACAGAAACAGGTCAGCTCTCAGGGCAAATGCCAGCAAACGTGTTGCCTGTTTGGGCTGTAGTTCTTGCAGCCCAGTAATAGTACAGTTAATTGAAGCGATAACAAACAGCACCTGACTGAAAATTGCTCCTGTTCCCCAGGGAGGGTGTGATCCAACCCATCCTGAGCCATTATCACATCTTTCTCTTTTGTTTGGCTCTGACAGTACTGTGATGGTAAGTGGTGTTAGCTCATTTCCTTATTATATCTCAAGGATTAAAGCAAATGGTCCTCGCTGAGTAGAACTTCTTCCCACTATTTTAATTGTTCCTTTAAAGCTATTAGTATCTTTTATTAGGAAGCACTTCTATGAGAGTTAGTCATTAGTAGAAATCTTGTATTTTACACAAAAACATGAAATTGTGTCAGTCTTTTTAGGATGGGGATTTTTAAGGGAAGTCTAGAAATTCAAGCCTTATTCCATTACACCATTCTTCATGGTTTATAAACCTTTCTATCTGCTGGCACAAAAAGATTCTTCTTAAAAATGTTCAAAGTGTAAATCTGAGTAGAATAAACCCAAAAATATTTTCATAACTATGACCTGCATCTCTTGTTCCCCCCCTGGTTAAAGCACAGGACCCCAGACTGAGGGCAGTTGGGAAATTTTTGGCTCACAAAAAGTAACAGACAAATATTGCAGCTGTGTTTTACTTCTGGCCTTATCCTAGAAAAACTGGGTTTCTGCCAGCTTTTCTGACAGGAAGGAATCAAATTTTTTTCTGTGTAATTAAAGCAACTGAGAAAGTAGGAAACAACTCCTGAGCATCACAAGGAGTAGTTTAAGAAAGTCTCACCTATACCTTTACATAAATTGTTCTTTGAATTTACCTGCTTGTAAACAACTGCAAATTCCCTCATGACAGGGTTCTTGCCTTCTTCCTACTTTAAAAATGCAAATTGCTCACAAGTAATGAGGAAAGGACTTCACAATCAGACCAGTGGGCAAAACTGATGGGAGCACTGACATGGGAGAATTGATGCAAGCCCTTCCTTCATCCTACAGAAGGATGAGATGCAGATACTGAGGTAGCTCTGCCTCCATATCCTGCAGGAGCAGCTCTTCCAGCAAGGATAAAGAAACGTTCAGCAGAGGAGGAACACAATCCTGGATTTTAACGTGGACATCTCCCAGCCTTTCATGCTGATAGCACTTGTATTCACAGCACAGCATTACATTACAGGGGCTGAGACCAAAGACATTCCCTGGCAGACATTCTGCCCTAGGACACACCAGTGCTGCCCCCAGGAGCTGCAGACATCCCATTGCTGGAACACATTTATTACCCTGGGCAAGGTATTCTGAGACAACAAACTCACAGTGATCGTATTTGTCAGGACCGGTTTAACTTTCCTTGAAGTTAGCAGAAAAATTAATAGCTTGTCCCAGGGAACTTCTGGAACATGGACTTAACTGGAAATGTTATTTCATTAACAGAGTTCAGTTGAATGGAGTTGAACCAATCCTGATGCTTTAATATAGTTGTTCAATTTTTTTAAATAAAAACATTAGCTACTATTAAAATGATCTCTTTTGCTTAATTCTGCCCTTGGAATCTTTAAAGTTGATATATTTCAAATTTGGAAAATACTTGTTTTAAGACTGTAAACACAATCATTAATTGCTTTATGTAGTGAAAGGGTAAACATATCTATTTAAACAAACATCTGGCCAAACAGGTGCTTCCTCATTTAATATCCTATTAATAATTCCACTTACTTCTCTTTCCTGCTGATGCCAAACGATTTGTGAGGGATTTAAATCACAGTGGTATAAAGTGTCACCTGCTGATATCAACTTAATGTATCTGAAATATCCAAGGCATCCAAGTTTATCGTGTGTCTTGAGCTAAGCTTCTGTCACATACTGTGACCTAATTTCAGTCAATGTTGGAAAGACATCAAATCAATACCTGAGTAATGCAGAGATGTATCCATCATTTAGCAGGGGACACTTTGTCATTTTAGTCACAGTCTAATCTCCAAGTTTCATACAGTTTGCTTTGGATTGTTTGAAGGGGTGCGTTTGTTGTTTTGAATTTTGTTTTGCGTAGTGATACTTTTTTTTCAAGGCAGAAAACCACAACACTTGAAAATGACAAAAATTTCCCCACTTTGTTTTTCAGGAGTATTGCTTGACCTAAGCATACTGGCCAAATGCAATTAAAATAAAATTAATTATTAAAATAATTATCTTCTCAGCTTCCTGAATCCTGAATGAAGCTTCACATGCATACACTGACTCTCTGAAAGCACACAGATGAAGTGTCAATTTCTTATTCCAGAGAAGACTGCACATTAGTGCAGTGGGAAGTGACCATTGTATATTTTTTTATATATTTAAGTAACAAATTCTTACATATTTAAGTATTAAGTGTTATATTTTGCAGCTTAATCAATTAATTGTTTGTAATAGCAGATCATAAGATAAATGATTGTGTGACTAACAACAAAGATAAAAACCTATTGCTGTATTAAATTTATAAATGTGAATACAAATCCTGCTACTCAAGGCAGCAGAAAAAACAACTTTTCCTGAACTACTGACTTTGTGCAAGAAGAAAGGTGACAAAGAGTTTTGTTGAAATAAATCACAAGAAAAGATCTTTTGGAATAGCAAAAAAAGTCAGTTTAAATTTAATCAATCTGAATATTAAACTATATTCATTAATTCTAGATTAATGAGTTCCTCTTCAGATTATTTAAAATAAAATAAAAAAAAAATAAATACTTTTTAAAGCCCTTCTCCTTCTTCTATGAGAAAAGATGGTCATATTTGGGATGCAACAGAAGTAAAAAATAAAAAAAAAAGGCAGAACAAAACAAATAAGACCAAACAGCAAGGAAGATGGGCTGATGAGTTTCTACATATTCATCTGAATCTTCTGTTTGCTTATCCCTGGGATTAATGTATTTTAGATCTTACAGACAGACCTGTGAATAGAGTGACCATAGGCAGTTATGTTCAATACCATATTTATACAAATATATATATATTTATCTAACTATAAACCCAGCTCTATTCTGTGCTATTCTTCATAGAACAGAGCATAAATTCTAAGGTTAAGTGCTTTTCCACATGCATAAACAATTCCCCAAAACTTTACAGGCACAAAGGATAACTTTAACCAGGAGATTTTAATGCCAGAGTTAAACATGGTGGAGAGGCCAGGGGAGATGCCCTGTTTTTCATTTGCAGTGCACCCTCCCACTGGGTGGATTTGAACCCTTTATGGACTACAGACAGCACAGCTCAGAGTAGAAGGCTTGATGGCAAACCAATCATTAAAAGTTAGGCGCACAGAACTGAACTTTGATATGAATCAGAGAATCAGGGAATAATTGAGATTGGAAGGAGTTCAGGAGGTCATGCCCACAGACAACAGGACAGAGCTCTCACCATAGATTGCAATACCACTTATGACATAGGAATTGGTTTTTCTGAATAAATTGTTTGATTCTAATAGGAGTTGGGCATAAAAATAGCATTCAGCAACTCAAATCATCACACACATTCACTGAAAATGTAAAAAAATTAAAAGAAAATCCTTTCTCCTAGACTGCCAAATTAAATAGAAATAGAACTTTTGTTATCACCAGCAAACAAAAGATGAAACAGCTGGACCCTCCCACTTACACAGCTGCAGTGACTGAGTCTCTTTAGGGTTAGCATTCAGGTCTTCTATTTTTCAACAGAGGAAAAGAGTTTCCATGGATCAAAAAAACTTAAAAAAAAAAAAAAAAGGAGTTTTGACATCAAGTATTCTGTCTATTAATCCTCTTCATATATTTCTCTTGCAGCACTTTCAATTCAATAGTAACATGCTATCTCTTACAAATATTTGCATTGTAACAGAATCACTGTCAAATTCCAAACGTTTCTATAGCTCAGAGTCAGTTTGAAGGGCTGACAGTTTCAGAAGCTTGTATTAATTTGATTTTGTTGTTTGTTTGGGGTTTCTTTAAACTTGAAATGAGTTTACACACTATGCACAATATTTTACACTGAAATATGAAGGCATGCATTTAGGAGGGGATAGTTCACCTTTGCAAGCACAATTCTCTGAATATGTGGATTTAAGAATTGTTTCCTTCCTGTAGAATTGCATATATGCAATTCTTATGTCTGGGCCTCTGTAATCCCCTAGGTCTCTCACATCAAGTTCAGCATTCCATTTAAAAACACAGAATAGTCAAAAGCAAGAGATGATTTACAATATATTCTTTTATACTCTTTTAAACAATTTGAAGCAGTAGCTTCCTCCCCTCTTTAGTTCACTGGCAGGAAAAAAAAAAACTTTCTGTAGAGTCCGGATTAAGTGCAGTAACAGTATTATGCACCACAATATGAAGGTTATTATCTAAAACACAGAAGGCAAAATAAGTTAGAACTACATAGACAGTGCTCTCAAACCTTCCCAAATATAGCATTAAAAAAAGCATAATTTATATTTTAAAAGGACCAGTAAAAGGTAGTAAAATTGGATGCAAAAAAACAGTGAACTAGAAACAGAGCACGGTCCTCCAAAAGAGAAAGGATGGGACATTGATGAAAAATCACTGGGGTGCGTTCTTTAAATGGCATGACACAGTGGAGTCAAGTGTCTCCTGAACATACTCCTTTTCCACAGAAAAATTATTATTATATTTGTCTTTCTAGGGCAACATGCTCTATTTTGACACCACTAATGATGCCAAAAACTTCACAAAATGAATAGAAACACAAGAGGATAAATAAAAGTAGATCTTGGAATGCCTGGATTTCACATACCACATGCTGCTGTGACTGTCTGAAATCCTGACTACAGGAGGATTTACAGCATTGTTCATGAAGTGCAGAATAAATTCGGAAAGCAGAGGGGACAGGAACAAAGGAATGAAAAGAATTAAAGTGCTGCTGAAAGGAAGATGGAACTGTTAAATGCAGTTACTGAAAATGAAAAACAGCTGAGTGTGTCAGATTCCAGAGAGCTACATTTTAAATACAACTTAAATAATCAGATATTCTTACCAGAAGGAGTGTTGTATTTGACGTACTCTGATGAGAACAAACTAGGTTTTCTCCTGAAAGAACATAAAATGAAAATGATGTCAGGAAAAGGAAAAGGCAGCTTGAAAATTCCCTGTCAAAACAGAAATTATTTATATTGTTTATGTAGCATTAATATGGATTCATTCAGGAATAGGTATTCTTAGTTATAACAATATAACATAATATTCTTTTTAATAACAGTCTTACTCTGCAAAAGAGTTTTTCAACGAGCTCATGTTAAGACAGACATTTTCACAAGTGCAGAGTAGCTATTATACCTGCTTGTTTACTATTTCTACTACAGAGTGTCTAGGATTCCAGCTGTGGGCAGAGAGGATTTTGTGGTACTACTTAGAGGGACATAAGAAGGTATAAAAACATATTCTTTATGTTAGAGACTTCAGGTGAGAGCTAAGTGGGGAAGTCGAAATCACTGAGCCAAAATAAGCCTGATAAGAATTTCTGTTTCTGTTTTAAACCCAAATGGTTAGTTTGAAACACTTAATTCCATGTTAATGCACGTAAGAATTTGTGACCCTGGTTCTAGCAGTTTGAGATTTTATGCAATAATCCCCCCCTCATTTAACACTTTTTCTGTCAACCTGCAATTAGGAAATCCTATGGAACAATCAAGTGATTGGCAAGGTGTGTTGTTGGGTTTTAGCACATTTTAATGACTAATCTACCTGAATTTTCACATATTTTGCTCCGTGTTTACTCTAAGAGGAGGCTGAGGCATGAGGCTATTTTACACTCATCAGAAATTGCCCTTTTGTCACTGTGTCCATCAGTAGGTAGGGAGCAGCTTTCATCGTGGGATGGCACATTTGTTTAGTCATGCCAACGTGTTTAATGAAGCAGGCACATGCATTAATGAAGCATTAGAGCAGGGCTCGAACGCTGCCCTCGCTGAGGCTGAGGCTGTCCTGTGCTCCCCCAGGTAAGGCAGGACCGAGCCCTTTGTGTCCCATTTCCCTCTGCAGCAGCCGCCACTTCTCATGCCAGAGCCTTTTCTGATCTGAATGACTGCACTAACCCGGTCAGGTTTGAGACAAGCCACACGTGAAAGCTTCTGCTTAATGGCAAGGACTCACTTTCTTCCACATAATAACAGTAGAGCAATTCTTATCTTTTTTATAGAGAAATGAGTAACAGATGTCAGTTACATTTTTTTCAGTCATTAACTGGGGATTCCTAAAGCCTATCTTCTATGACTAATTTGCTCCTTTTCACACCTTTGTGCAAGTCACTTGGACGTGTGCCAGGACTCATAGATTCTCACTCCAACCACCTGTTAGGCTTTCATGGTGTATTTCTACTAATTCTCTTTCCTGATTCAAGCCATCATTACTGATTAAACAAAAGAAACACAGTCACTGGTCTCTCATGAGTGCCTTTCTCCTTATACAAAAAGATGAAATTTAAGATCAATATAGATGGGGCTAGTATAGTTGTTGACATTGCTACTGTTGTGGAGCTCTTCCATGTCCCAGGGCTACATTACATTGCACTGAACAGAAACAGCGACACATTTACCACTGCACAATCACTTTGTTTTCACATACAGTGGTATTAAGCAATCAGTGATGCTATCCATTAAATTGCATGATTATACAATAGGGAAGGTGTATGCATTGAAGGAAATGAAGTATCCTTTCAGTTTGTGATAGCAGCTGGCTTTTGATATCACTGCAGAAATCAAGACACTAGAGCACAGGAACTTAGAGCACAAACCCTTCACTGAAATTCAAAGTCAAAAAGGTCCCTGCCATGGAAACAGTGTTTCTTAGCCCATAAAGGAAACACTTCAAAGGAAGTATTTTTTTAGGTTCCCACTACTGACACAGGCTCAACTCATGCTCCTAAATGCAAACTGAAGAACCTCTAGCTCTACCTGTCCTATGTAGCACCTGTAGAATTCAGAACCAGTCTTCACTGTATTACCTGGTGCCAACAGGAGTGGTTTTTTAGCCAGTTTTGAGAAAAGGGCAAAGCTGTGAAAGCTTTATAATATTCTATTTATTTGCAAACACCATCTTCACAAATTAAGAAATATAAAGCCCTAGCTGAATCAGTTATGAAAATGCAGCCTCAGTGCACTGAGAGTACAATAATTACAAAGAAGCTGTTATCTGATGTATCATTTACACATCAATTTTCAGGAAAAAACTCTCCAAAAAAGATGACAACATCTATACTTCACTAATTTACGTTAAATTCAGAAATTTTTTTACGATCCCAATATAAAGGCAAATAATTGGAATTATTCAAGGAGAAGATATCAAATCCCCCAGAAACTAATACATAGATGCTTCAATCATAAGCATCCTACATTACCATCATGACTTAAACAATATTAAGATAAGGATGGTAGTTCAAAAGATTAGTTACAGTGTGGTATGTCTTTCCCTAAATGAGTACTCTATATTTGAAAAAGAAATACAGTCTCTAAAAAGCATTTTTGTTCTTTAAGGCTCTTTTGGACACATGTCAGACATTTGGGTAGATGTGGATAACACAAAAGATCAGTATTTCTTTTCACACACTAGTTAAAAGAAATAGATTATTTTATTCAAGTGCAGTGTAATTATTTTTTGAATCTGTTGAAGCAGAGAAATTACTACTGTTTGTATTAGAGTTGAAAATGACAGGAAAGCTTCTGTGCAGCTTCGCTGGGGTGGAATGTACTCAAAGAATTGAGAAAATCTGAAACACTTGGTAGCTTCAGATTTCTAATAGCTGCACGTATACTGTAATTAGAATCTAAACTAAAAGTGATATACACATGAAAATAAAGCATGGCACATGCCAAAAATTAAAATTATGATATGGTGAGCTTTACAGTCATTAATTTTTCTCTAACAAATGAGTACTAAAAGCCACACTATCTCTTTTGAAGGTGTAGCTAGCTAGCTGGCTTACCTAAGTAATTCCAAAATACCAACACACTTCTCACAGGATCCATATAACATTGCCTTCCTCTCAGACAAACCCTGCAGAAAGATGAACACTTTCCAGTTTTCCGTGGAAACACAGCAGAGGAATGGGGTGGGCGCTGCTGGATGGGTGCTGTTAGGTAGGTGTAAGGACCAGCAGTGGGAGTGCATCCCCACCTGGCTGGAGCCAGCCCCTGGCACTGCAGCCCCGAGCTGGGGCTGGACCTCAGCACTGCCCCACTGCCCATACCAGCCTCCAGCCAGCTCATGCTGAGCCTAGAAATTCACCCAGCTCTTCAAAAGGACGCTACAAAGCACCTGCAGAGGGGATTGGTGCCAGTCAGTGCCCCACTCTCCAGATCTGAGGTGGAGCAGGAGCCCCACTTGCTGCATACTTGGCTTGTGCAAAGCAGAAAGCTCTCAGGGCACTGCATTTCACAGGAGCAGTGCATCCTCTTTGCATACCTTGCTCTGCTGAGCCCTTCAGACCATCCACTTTTCCCCCAGCCTGGCAACAGGAAGCTGGAATACTGCAAGTCATTGGAGATTGCTATGGACACTCACACTGTACCAGGTGTTACAAGAGCCAAGATAATCCCACTCTCTAGGACAGTAGAATCTGACCTATTTAGATTTCAAAGGATTTCTAGATACCATCTCAAGTTTAACCCAAGGCAAGACTACATTACTGTATTTCCAGTTGAGTTTTGAACATGTCTGTGGATGGAGATCACCCAAGCTTTTTCCTTAGCTCCAGTGGCTGACTACCATCAATTTGGGATCTGCCTCTCTTCCCTCACATTCAAGTGCAATTTCTCTTGTTCTAGCTTATATCTGGTCTCCTCTGCCCTTTTGCTACACCCCTCCAGGAGTCTTCATCTCTCTATAAAATCCCTTTGAGTAATTGAAAACAGCAGTGGGATCCTCCCAAAAGTCTTTCCTTAGAAGAGGCACAGTTCTTCCTCTGTCTCCCTAGATATTATGCTCCAAACCCCTAAAAATTTTAATATCATGAGTAATACTAATTCAGCAGTGTCTCCATGCCATCCTTACTACCTGCTATCTTTCTGTACTTACTGCTGCCATTGAGTCACTCATTTCTTGGCCATTTTTAAAATTTATTACATGAATAGTTATTGCATGGCCACAGAACATTTCCAGTCAAAATCATGATGAATTCTAAATTAGGCTTGAATTTGAGCCTGTTTCTCTATCAGGATATAAGTTATTAGTCTTATCTTCCCAATAACTAAAAGAATAAGTACAGCTGACAGTAGGACGGGGCCAGGATAAATGTTTGGAAATATGACTTCTATGGGAAGTACCAAAACCTCATTCATTCTCATGACTGTACTACAGAATGCAATTATGAAGGATGACAGCAAAACTCGTGGTATCTCTCCATCTGAATTCAAACCTGTAAGTAGCAGCATGTATTTCTTTCCCCCTCATTAAAAACAAAATGCCTATTACAGACATGAATACAAAGCCTAGTAAAGTTAACCACCCAGTAATACTAGAAAATGAAATTTCAACCAGCTAAACATGAGAAATCACAGCACTGGCCCAAGGTCTAGCAGTTTTACTGACACAGCATTACTCAATATTCTCCAGTGCCTGCTGGGTTTGAGGTAAGCAGGAGGAAATGGAAGGAAAACATTTAAAAAATAAATGTGAAAAAAAAAGGTCAAGTTTGAGATCAGTCATCAGCCTGTATCTGAATGAGCTCTATTCTGAATGGAAAGAATGTGGTACATGGAAATGTATCACTAACTGCAGATGCCACTTAGCATTTTTCCAGCTGCTCATCACAGTGTCTCACCATTCACAGCTGCACACGTTCATTTCTCCTGACTTCTCACAAAGCACCACAGCAATATTTTGCCTTCTTCCTTATGTTTTGTTGCTTTTTCCTTCTCCTATCTACTCCTGGCTGAAGTTTGCACACACTCATGGGTTGTAGATGCTTTTGACATCAGACTAACATTCTTCAAAGACAAAAAGTCACAGTGCTCTTTGTTTTCTCTGAAGCCACCTTCTCTGACCCTCTCAGTTAATTCAAACTCATCAGCTCTTGTTCCCAATTTGTTCTGTGTCCAGCTCTAGCTGTCTCCTCCCAGAAGTCCCAAGTCCCATCAATCTTCTGTACTCTCCTTTTGAACTGGGGAGAACTATTGTGGACAACGAGGCAATGGAAGCGCTGGCAGGGGAGGATCAGATGGGACAGGTGTCACATGATACAGCTCTGCTTTGGGATGGCCATGACTGAAAAAAGGGAATGGTCTTTAAAGAAGAGAAAGACCTTACTATGTCTAAAGAAAGTGACCTCATGAACTACACATTAAAACTCATCACAGACTCACCTCTGGAATACAGTTAGCAAGATGTTTTGTTTCAGGGTTGGTATTGGTTTTTGTTTTGATTTAACCATGAGAACTCTTCTTTCTTCCTAATTCTAAATAAGATTAGGAGTAAGGAAAACTTACTATTGACTATGGGCAGACAGGATTAAATGTCTTTTGAATTATGGTCTCAGTGAAGTTAGTGCCCCAAAGTAAGGCAATGTGTTCTGTATTTTCATCAAGGCCAGGCAAAACAACTTTCCCTGATTTCAACATTGATTTGTCAATGCATCAGGCATGAGCACTCCAAGCACAGCAACAATAAAAGTCAACTTAAGAGCAGAGTTGGTTGCTTTTTGGAAGACACACTTGCAGACTGGTAGGAGAAGGAAGAGTAACTGCTGCCAGCACTGGAACAGGAATGCAGGTATCATTAATGGATCATCTGGATCATGACAATTCCTTCCAAGAATTCCATCCAGTTGCTGCGTCCTACATGCCCAGAGCTTCACATGAAAGAATGTCAAAGTGATTTTACAAAGTGGCAGTTGAGTTCTGGCAAAGCCAAGAAGATCCTAGTGTGAGTGTTCAGCAGATGATTTACAAATAAATGAAACCTGAACAATGCCAATTTTCAAAGACACATTTTTATAGAATATGGATTTCAGCATGTTCTCTGGAATCCTGCTTTCACTTCTATCACTACAGTGGTATGTATAATATTTCAATAGAATTGGTTTATTCTATAGTCACCTTTACATGAGATTTCTGGCATGAAAGTAAAGGTAGGCAATGTGGAGAGCTACTTTCAATGTCAGACTGTCAGCACATGTGAGAAAAGACACAGAGACACTAAAGCTGTAATAAATGCAATTCAAAGGATTCATTCACAAGTATTTACCCATTTCTTGCTATAGAAAAGAAATCACCAAGAAGATTTTATTACTCCTCAAAAATATGAAGATAGAGATACAATACCTTAAGAATTAATAAAATAATACCAAACACATTAATGTATTACTGGATCTAAGGAAAATACTTCAAACTTACTGGTTTTGCCTCCGTACCATAAATGTTGGATATTCCTTAATAAAGCTACAAAGGCTATGGCTGTTCACAGCCTGAGAAGTCTTAATAAATTGTCCAGAAAAAATTTCAATATTGTGAAGACTCAATGCTTCAACTATTAACTAGGTTATATTTTGGGTTTTTTAGCCTGATTTGAGAAAATCCTTTCATAAAATCAAAATATTTTTGTGTCTCAGTGTCTTGATATATTAAAAGATTGGATATTATTTTGTTAAAAATTAGCCCTTTAAATAATAGATGAAGTCAGTAACACCAGGAAGAAATATTTTAGACTCTTTGGTTATGAAGACTAATAATGATAAAAAATCAAACTTAAAATGTCAACATTTCAGCCTACACCAAAACCCAACAGTCCTCACTACACTGGTGTCATTGAGGCAGACTAATAAGATGAGTATATGTGCATTTAGTGTGCACTGTTGTATGTTTGTTGGGGACTCATCATAGTAAAATAAATCCAATACAGCAATGGAAAAGGTTGTGTTATGACTCATAAATATTTATAAACCAAGAAAACAGTAAAGTTGGGTTTGATGTTCAGGAAAGAAAAGATTTATTTTTTATGAATCCAATCCTTTAAGAGCTTCAGTGTGAAACATTTTTAATCCTTATATAAATGACCTTGATAAAATGAATAAATTGAGCAAGGCTATCACCTAGTGGTCAATTTTATTTTTTCTTGTGAACTCTTATTTGCTGGGCAGGTGTTTTGGGGGCCTTTATTCCTCTGTAGAGATCTGTCAAATACTGATTCTACACAGCAATATTACGTAAGTAGCAAGTGAATACATTAAGAAAACCTGTTGTGCCAATGTTTTATTACTTGTAATTTACTTTTTATGTTCAGTAGCTCTTTAAAATCATCTCAAAAATTCCTACTAAATCCTTAATTTCACTTAGTGTTGATCTGGGTTTTTTTTTCTGAAGCAAATGTAAACGTCTACCTTAAAAGCCTATTCAGACATTTTCAAGAGTATGCAGCATAGAGTTCAGGCAGCACTCTTTTGACCATGATAAAGGCAAGAAAATACTAAGGTATTTCTAGCAGATAGAAGACCTAAACTAAAAGGAAAAATGAAATAGAGTCATTCCTAAAATAAATAAATACAAAAGGAAATAATCAGTGTCCATTCACAGTGAAAACAGGTTTGGGTGTTTTTGGAAGGGCTGGGCTACAAATTTTGGGGTATAAAAGCAAAGAAAACAACCCCCCAGCACACAGGCACACACTGGAGGCTCTGCATGCTGCAGTATCAGTATTGCAGAGCCCCAGGAGCTCGGTCACAGCCCGCTGCTCTGGAGGCGACACCGGCACAGAACAAAAGCCAGCGCGTGCCCTAAGCAGCTTAGTCCCTACACCTCCACACTGGTATTAGCCCAGGCCATTCTACACAGCCTGTAGGATTACCTTATCAAGGGCACAGAGGCCAGAGCTTCAGGGGTTTAGCTGGACAATCAGCACACTGTAATTATTTGTCACGCTGGAAGAGGAAATGGTTTTCCGTCTTGAAGGTTTCCCTCCTTGTTTTTCTGCAGTTTTCTGTCTCAGTTGAGACCAAAAACTGAGCGGGTACAATTTTATCAGGAAGTATTGGTGCTATTTATCTTCCAACCATTTAAAAAAGTTACTCTAAATAGACTTCACTGTTTTTTAAACAAACAAAAACCCCAAACAAACAAAATCCCCCAAAACCAACCAACCAAACAAACAAAATCCAACATCAAACAAAAACTTGAGCTGTAACAAAAATAAGTTTTAGCATAGAAAATAAAAAGTTCTAAGTCTCCTGGACTACAGGGAACATCATTAAAAGATTGGGCACATTAGTGCATCCAAGTTTCTCAGCCCATGGATGGTGATAAATCTCTTTTCTCCATGACACCACACAATATGTAGCAAGGAGTCACTTAACATTACTTCCAGAAATAATACAGGAGAAGCTGACCCGAAATAGTGGAGAGTCCCATTTATTTGGGAGACAAAATGAAAACATTTCCTCTTCAATTTGACCCATGACATTTTTTCCTCAAACCCCATAATTTTGTTTGTCTTGACTCCTTCAAGCAGGATTTCAGTGTTTCACCTGCAACCACAAGGGCACTGCACAGGTAACAAATCCTGTCTGTGCAGTGGCTGATTGCAATGGGTGAGCCCAACCACAGCTTGGGCATCAAAATACAATCCTGATAAGGAACAGCGTGCCAGGGATCCCCAGTGAAATATGAAATTCCACACAGAGTGACATAAGTCAAAGGCAAGTCTCAAATACTGCATTCAGCTTTCCACTACACTTCTTTCTACATGGTGGTGGTAAGCAATACCTGTGCTATCAGTTTCCCAGTTGTCTAAAAGAAATTACGTATTAGTTGTCAAAAAATACCACCAACACTGAGAATGTAGTGTATCTGAATCCAACCAGTTACCACTGCCAGGTCTTCCCCTTACCCATCACTGTGTTACGTGTATTCATATTTTGTTGCTGGAATACTCAGAATGGACACACAAGGAATTTCCAGATGAACATATGAAGTGTTCACATGTGAACGTCACTTCAGATCTAAGACAGTATTTCCTAAAAGTTTTCACAGCCATGACTCATTCATGATCTTCTTTCTCAAAGGTTACAACTGTTTTCTGCAGTGTTGTTTCTGCTAAACCTCTCAAATATAGGATTTGAGAGCAGATCTGCCTGGATCACCCCATCCCAGGGAGTATACTCCCCTTACAATGAGTGCATGTTTACTCCCACTGAGTTGTAATGTAAGTATTATTTAGAGTAATTGCAGTTTTATCATGAGTTAAGTCACATTTAGAAATAGAATGCCACAACTATGGTGTGTACGCAGTTTTTGTTTCAGAAATAAAAGTCTAGGCTGAAATTCAGTGTGAAATTGAATTCCTCCTCTCTGATAGTATCTCTGATCATATCTGCAGGTGTTAATTGCTCTTTTAATAATACCAAAACTAACTACATTAATGCTAACAGTAGGAACATGCACTACTGCAACTTATTACCGAGGTCCTGATGTATAAAGACATACCTTGTCCCCTTTTACTCCTCCAAATATGACTGGTTAAAACCAGCACAGTGTCCAATTCCCTGAAGATTTTATTAACTCAGGCCCTGCAGTGTTAAATAAGTCACGTACCAGATCAGATAGAATTAGATTAGACAAATTAATCAGTGGAGGATGTATTGTACAATATCCAGTTCAACCTGCCTGCAATTATATTAAATTTAGAATTTAGGGACAAGTTTCAGTCTTTAATGACAAATTCACTTTTTTCTTCACGTGCCAGAAGTTAGCTGGCAATGTACTGACTGTGGAAACACTAAAATAGGAAAAAATAATTACTGCACAGTATTAGCATATTAGGCTGCTTGGTAGTTTGCGATTCCCAAGGCATAAAATACATTGAAACACACTTGCAAATTTGATCTGTTTAGAATCTTGCTGCTTTATCTGCAGTTCAGCTTATTTAAAAATGTGTTTTCACTTGTGCTACCACATTTTTGAAGATAAATAGTTCAGCAATATCTTCTAGGAAAGTTTTGCCACAAAGTACTCATTTCCCACCTTTTGTCCAGAGCACTTCATTGTCTAATCGATCTGGGGCTATTCCAGATCTCAATCTTTAATATTATTTTCATTCACCCTGATCCTTTACTCTAGGCACTCAAAAGATTCTTTTCGTAAGACTTTCAATTAAGATCAACAGCACAACTAACCATGATACTTCTTTAACAGCATGAAAATGAGAAATGGAACAAGATCCACGACAAGCCAAGCCCAAACCCAAAAATAAGTGTCTCATCCTCCCTCTTTCAACTCTTCTCCCACTGTCAAATGTTATATATTTTAGAGACAAACTTAGAATTGACTACATACTCAAACTTATCTGAGGTTGGACACGGCATCTGGAATTCCACCTCAATCTTTGAGCAGGGGCTGTTGCAACAGAATGCTCAGGAGTGCTTTCTGTTGTTTATGAATATCCCCAAGAACTCTCCCAACTTCTCTGCCAGTGGTCCCAAAACCTTACAGCAGAAGAGATCTTTCCTATGTAATGTATGTAATGAATTTAAGCCAGAAACCATAACTGTCACTGAGGATAACAGGTCTTTTTAAATGAAATCTCCTATTTTTTTGGTACGTAGTAACAAGTTTTCATTCTGAAAGAACAGCTGTGCAAAAGAAATCTAGGTCATGAAGATTCCATTATTTTCTATGAAAGAAAATGTCAAATGAATTTTTCCCTCAGTATAAGTGAATTTTTAGCATTTAAAAATTTCAATATGATCAATCAATAACACAATTTAAAGCTTTTACTCTCCAAGAGAACAAAAAAAATTGTTTACTGGTTCTCCTCACAGAAATATTTTGCTCTTTCTAAAATAAAATTTTATTAGAATTGACAGAATTTTGTCAAGTGCTGAAACTTTATCAAACTTAAACTTTAGACACATATGATGAAAATCAGCATTTTTCAAGCACCCTCCAACCAGGAGCAAACAACATAGTAAGAAGCTGGGCATCACCCACCTCCCACTCTGTAGCAGGAGACGACAGCACATACAAAATTAACTTAGCTCATACTTGGTGTTCAAATACAAGACTGTTTATGTACATTCATGTACTGCATGCAGTGACTCAAATCAATGAATCAAAGTCTCCCTCAGAGTCAAACAACTGTTCTTCTTGGATAAATTCTGCAACAATTCTCCTGAAAATTTATTTTAGGTATGTTGCTTCAAACCTGAGGCAAAATACATGAACATGCATTGCTATCACCAAAGCATTCCAGAAAGGGAACAAAGAACCCAAACATATCTGTTTGGCTCTATCTCTAAAAGTCCTAGGATTTGGATAGAAGGTCATAATGAAAAGTTTAAGTTAACAAATATTGATGAGAGATGCAGTGCAATGGGACATCTGCTACAGGTAGAATTACAGAAGAGTACAATTTCTTCATTTTTGGGGGTAAGAAAATACCTACAGGTGTTGAAATTCAGAAATAATCTAGCTCCACAGTTTTATTATTCTCCTGTCTTGCTTCTAGTTTCAGAAATCAGTGCCACAATTTTTACTAAAGATGATAAAACAGTGCAGGGTTTGCATAGTCTCAAGAAGGCAATGACATGAGAAGCAGGATCTATATTACACACATTTGTATGGATGGATTGGACCCAACAAACGAATTATCTCAATCCAGCTCTTCACAGCTATCACAGAATCTTGTTTTGGATTAATTTTCAGGCAAGAGAACTGTTTCACTCAGAAGATGAAGTGTTTTGGAATGAGTTTGAATGAGATACTTAAAAATATCACATCTAATATTTTTTTAAATCACACACATTTAAACTGCCACAGCCAAAGAACCTGTTCACATTCTGCTTTCAACCACACTAGTAAAAAATCCAAGGGAAAAATATCATTAAAACCTTATCTGCCCTGTGATCTTTTGGGAACTGAATAATAATATTAGTTAACAGTGATATAGCACTTTACTTCTTCAAAGCACTGCATAACCATTAACTGAAAAAATAATCTGACAACAATAACTCATCTACCTCCATCTGCTATCAGCAGTGCACTCCAAATGAGAGCATTGCAAAGAGAACATTACTTAGTACAGCCAACACCAACTTTCTTATTTTGTTTCTCAGATTTAACTGGTACACTTCCTGCATGGGGCAAAAGGGGCCTTGAGCCCTGGGCAGGTCACAGCTGACAAACTGCTGCAGCAGCTCAGGGGGATGCTCAAGGTCAGCTCACCCCACACTGAGCCATGGTCACTGCAGGACTGAGGTCTGCTTATTCCAGACAGAAAAAATAGTCAGTGTTGGTATTTGAATTACAATAAAACCAAACCCCACAGAATTCTTCAATTTCCAGCTAAGCACAGATTTATTGAATAACTAGGAAACTCCTCTCTGTTTGGGAGGAATGTGGAAGGCATGGAATAGCCTAGGAACAGAAAACTATTGAGTTTTCATGATTCAAGTTTCGTGATTCTCCTTCTCCAAATTGTAAATGCAAGATTTCCATAGAAGCAGTAATTTACTACTAACTTGCTACTTCTAAGTCACCTTATCCATTTTTCACATATACATCCTAAAAATTTACTGTCTAGAAATGAAAACCATGACAAGTAATCCAGAGCATTCAAGAGGTCACTTTCTCAAAAATGCTTCCTGAGATAGTAAATACACAGAAAAGGGATCCCTGATATCTGCTTGGGAAAAAGCTGCAGCAAAGCAGATACACAAAAGAGAGAATTTTCAGATTTAATGTCTCCCCCACCTATTTATTGCTTCATTTATATCTTCTGTATAAACACTTGCAACTGTGCTGTGTATTCTAGGTATTATGAAAATAAATCCTTTATTTGCATTTTACCTTAATCTGGTTTGAATCAAGAGGAACTTCAAGGTAACTTTCCAAAAAGGATTTAATCTCCTAAAGGCAGAGCAAGTCAAAAACCCAGAATACAGGGATTCCTTTACAAGTGTTTTGGCTTCTCAGCACATTCTGCAAAAGAGAAAAATAATTTCTCCAAGACAGTCAGGCTGGTTTGACAATGACCACTGCAGGATCAAAAGAAAATCACCTCTTAGTCAGTTAGGTATAATCTGTGGAACACTCCATCTTTCTGCTGGGATACAGTAGAGCTCACCTCACTGTCAGATCTATGTAGTAAACACCACCAGAGGTGTCATATTCACAGAAAAACCAGCCTCTGATGGCTTTACCAGGCAGTTTTCAAATGTCATTCACTCCAGAAATGTTTTTATTCACAATTTATTTGCATGGCCCAACTGAATTTGGGCTTCATATACTGTAAATATTAGCAAATTATAGATTTTAATTTTTAGTTATCTAGCAAGAAACCTTTTAGATACAAAAACCACCATTGCTTTAGGGAGTACTCACAAGGCAGCTTATCTGAGGCTCACTAAATTATAGGCCCCAGTACATTTGGGAGGCACAAGTTATCACAATATAGTCACAGACAGACACACAGGCCTTTCTCCTTTTTATGAACCTACATTTTGCACATTATGGTTTCTATATCAACTTGTATTCTGCTGAAGAAGCCACTTGGCTGTGCATAAAATCAAACTGTAGCACCACCTTACAGAAATTAAATTATGGACATTAGAAGTCCATTTACGATCTTTTGAGAAAAGGGCACAAGTTTTCCAGTTTTCTTTGCCATAATTAATTTACAAAACATTAAAGAAATTAACACTATGTGAATCAAAAGTTATAACAGGAACAAAAAAGCAAAAATTAAAATTTCCTTATTTACAAGTTAAAGAGTTTTTTTCAATTATTATTTAAAGGAATTACTTTTCTTCCTCTCTTAATAGACTAATGCAATAAAAACTAGTTAGAAAGCTGCTCTTTCTTCTTTCTTCTCTTCAAGTCTGTCTGTACTTATTTCCCTCTGTTGTTGGTAGCTCCTCCAGGCTGCAGAACCACAGAGTAATCCAACACTACATTTCCATGGGGTCATAAACCCTGACTAGATGACAGTTAACCCCAGTGGCCAGTTTGCTAAGGAAGGGCCACAAAAAGACCTTTATAATTCATGATTAGTGTGTTTGAATGAATTTCAAACTTTGTTTATGCCCTCTGGCAGTTTTACAGCTCTTCACAGCAAGGCTTTACTTCTGTAAATGGCTGCAGCTTCACTGAGGACAGCTCCTCTCCAAGGTGCCTGCACTCTGCAGGCACCCCCCAAACAATATTTGCACAAACAAGGAACTCATTTACTGTAGCAAGTCTATGCCTTTTGTCAATAATGAACCCTGCTACTCATCTCTTCTAGAACTATAAAAGGGTGATTTTGTCATTGTCGTTGGACAGCCTTGTCCTTGTGTGCAGTCTTGATAAAATAAACTTCCTCCTATCCATAAATCAGTTTCTTCACGATCTTCTCCACTTAGCTCATTGATCCACAAATGCAGTACTCCATTTTTGTCCTTTAAGACTGCTATGCCAGCTTGAGCACTTTTTCCACAGGAAAAAACAAACAAACAAACAAAACCTCTACACTACTTCAGTAAGAAATTAGATTGTTCTTTCTTCCATGGTACCTAATAATGAGCAGCCTATATAAGTGCAGCAGTCACTAGAGAAGAGAACCTAATTCAGATTGAGACTCAGCAGCAAGGTTTATTTTCCTCACCTCCCTTCCATTACTTCTCTAGCTTGCACTTATAAAAAACTGGAATTAGGACAATCCCAAAACTAGCAGAAAACACGGCAAAATTACTTTATTGAAAAAAGAAATTTCACAGTGTTGTTTTTTTCTTATTATTTCCTTTAAAAGAGTACCTTTAGAAACATTCTCAGAGATTACTTATCTAGGAATAAAAGAAGAAATCAAAGGACAGAGTTTTGCTGAGATGCACAAAGCATAGCTGTATAAAAAGAGTTGGAAAATCTGTAGGACAGAAGTAACTACACTGACACTGGAAGTGCACCCAGAGCAATCTGAAGTAGAAGTGGCTGCAGACTTAGGAAAGAACAGCAACAATTTAGTTTATGATGGGATAGTCTCACTGCATCCTCTAATCTCTTGCCATTAACATAACTCCTCTCTGTTCCTGATAAAATTTAGCCCTATATATGCTTTGCTACTAATCACACCCCAAATCAGACCAAGTGATCCACATTGTCCTGTGGAATGTGCATTTATAATCCTTACTCACAAAGAATGTGCATCTTTTCTGTACACCACACTTGTCCAGGCAAGAAACATCTTTGGGTCACGTCACGACTCAAAACAGCTGAATTTTTTCTGCTTTTGCCCCTTACCAGCTGAATCAGAGCTGTATTTCCCTATTCCTCAGAAAACTATTACTGTTGTCTACCTTCTTCCCCATGAGTTACAAGTCTAACAACAACCTCACACATAACAGAAAAACATATCTAAAGCACACAAATCCTCTACATAGGGTTCTATATAGAAGAAATCTTTAAATTAAATCTCATCTCCTTTTCTTTTTTTTTTTTAGACATTTATATTCCTCATATTTAGTTAAATACAATACCTACCAGCTACTTTTGAGCACAAATTCCTTGTCAGTAGTAACCTTTCAGATTTAAGTGCCATGGTCTGCAGAACTATTCCAAACAAGCACACACACGGAGAAACTCCCTGGAGACGCATTAAGAATCGGTGCAACACAGTGTTGCTTATCTTTCCTTAAGTTTTATCCTCTTAGTCTGAACCATTACCTGGAGCACTGCAGCACTGACTTAGCTGCACTCAGATCTACTTCAGGCCTTAGTGAATAACTCTATGCCATTCATATTGCGTTATACTCAGCACTGTTGTATTTTCCAGTTAGTTGTTTAGGTACTGGCATGTTTATGTTGTGTGTGACAAAGCTGGACGAAATGAACTTTATTTTTGTCTACCAAAGGGCATTGGTAAAGAGTCCATTATATTTCTTTCAGCATTTCAATTGTAGTGAAACTGAGTAAATAACTTAATTCCTCTATTGGTAAAGAGGAAACACATCTGCTAATGAAGAATCAGCTGAGGTTTTTCACAAGAATGCACTTCCTATACAGAAACCTGGCATTTCTCCTTCAAAAATATTTTTATTAATAAACAATTGACAAAATCTTTTTTGGCTGAAACCTGGACTAAAATTTTGATAAGAAATCAGTACTGGAAATGTAGATATTGAAAAGTCATGGTGTATATAGCCATGTATAGAATGGTTTTCATGTCAGCCAATTTGAATTTGCATGCCTTAGTACCTTGTGTGGGTTTGGACATAATGGAAATATCATATTTGGGGAAGTTTTGTTTCTCAATAACCATGGTATCTATGAGAAGAAAAATCTTCATTACAAAAAAACCCAAAAGTCATGATGAGGAAGAAGGGAGTCTGTCAAAACCAAGCAGACCCAGTCACTTTTTCTGTGCTAGGACAGCATCAGCTGGAGCCAACACCGAGTGCTCTCACCTGCACAGCACTGCAGGCCTGCCTGGGGAGCTCTGTCCTCACCTGGCCTGAGCAGCACCATCCCTCTCCAATATATTGCTTGCAGCAGTTTTGTTAATGCTGTCTGGAGGAACTCAGCACAGAAGAGTCATCCTTAGTATTCAACCTTTTTAAGCAAAGCAGTGCCCTTCATGTAATGGCTTTTCCCATGGGAACATCACTAAGGAAAATCCAGGTAAGGAAACTGACAAGTGAAAATCTTGTTACAAATTTAAGGTCCCTAACAAATGTTCATATTGGAATGCCCATTTTCTTGGGCTTTAAAAATATAAGCTTCATTTAGAAGCAGCTTAGATATAAACCAGCTGGAGTAAAAAGGTATTATTGAAGGAGTAATTAATAAACTTTTACAAATATCTGAGATCAGTTTTTTCTGTAACTATCCTGCATCCTCAGGCAACCAGACAGAAATCCCCTTGTCCTGGCTTACAAATCCTTATCTCTATGGGAGATATCTTCTGTTAATGGGCCATTAAGTCCTACTGCCTGACTGATAAGATTACATCCTCCCACTGGGAGATGATCCAGCCACAGGGAGGAGCCAAGCATTTCCTACCTAGATAAAATCTGAGATTTGGAACATCAGAGCAGCCTTTTCCACTGGATTCCAGAGGAAAAACCAGACCTTTTCCACACCATCACTGGTTCTTTGGAGGAAAACTGCACCTTCTACAGGAGCACTGCTTCAACTGAACCACATCTGTCACTCCAGCAGGACTGCAGCCACCATTTAATCGGACTGCACCAACACCCTGACTGACGGGGTGTCAGGCTGTATTCTGACTCTGTCAGTGTTTTTATTTTGTATTATTGCATGAATTTCGTTTTTTCTCTTTCTTCCCATTAAAATTGTATTACTGACTTGGAGTCTCTCACCAGTTTTGCTTTCAAACCAGCACACCCCTCTAAGAAGGGAGTCCTGTGGATGAAGGTCAAAAGTAAAGCATTCCAACAATGTGCCAGCTACTTACGCTGCAGAGGTGAGTAAATAGTTACCTGAAATCTTATTCATATGCATATTTTCACCCACTTATCAACAAATGAAGCAAATTTCATATGCAGCTCCTGGTATTTTCCAATAGCTTTCAGGAACTCTAAAGTTCTTTTTTGAATGTCAGTATGATTTTTGGCTAAGTGATCCAATGTAGGAAAGGATAAGGGTATGTTGGGGCAGATGATATTCACTGGGGCAGAAGGCACAATTTGGCCACTGTGATATTTAGACTGTTCAGGGGCTTTAAAACCACATCAAACATTCCATATGCCTTAGTAGCAAGCAAGAAGCCCTAGCAGAGTGGTCAACAAGACAGAAACTCATCAGTCAGCCTGTGGCCACAATACGGGGACTGGTGGTTACAAGTACATTAAGGGAATTCAGAGATGAGATGGTGAGAAGCCAACTCATTATAGTGACAAACAGCACCCAGATGCAGGAACGTCTGCTTGCAGAGCCAGACACCTGCCCTTGCAGGCACTCACTGTTCTCAGCCCACAGGCTGGGAGAGGACAGCTGTGCTGGCACCTTGGGACAGGGACAGATGATGGCCCAGCCAGACAAAGCAAGAGCCCAGCTCAGCCTGGTGGCACCTGCACCCTTCAGTGCAGGGCAGACTGCTCCCATGTCCTTTAGTAACAAGAGCAACAATTATCTTATATGATGACCAAATAAATACGGCAACAAAACTAAATTCCCCTTCTTAATTTCTACAGTCAGTTGATTAGCTATTGATTTAATGGGGCCCCAACTTTAACTAGATTACAGCAGAGGAAAAATCCTTTCTGATAAAAAGTATGAAATTCAGGAACACAGAAGCAGAGTAATGTGCAAGCAGCAAAGCTGAAAAGTAGTCTTTGGATGGGCTCAAGCAGAAAGGCAGATAAAATAGTGTCCAAGAATGCTAAAGAAAGATATAGTCCAGAGACCCTGCTACAGAGCTCTTTCAGAGTGCTTGGGAAGTGCTGACAGGGACTGTTGTCAAAAAGATACTGCTTTACAGACAAATGGTGAGGTGTGGAGGCTCAGCAAAAGATGTTCATTTAAAGATAGATGAGAAAAATAAACTGCAGACATTGGAACACCCATTCTTTAAGGGAGTGCATGATTTAACTAGATGCACAAGTCCTCATTTTAGGATCCACTGAAGGCTAGAAAAAACACATGGTAATGATAGCATTAAATTAATGGAGTATTTTCCTCAGACTCCTTTGACTATTCATGAAGCTGAGGCTCATTACCTTGCTGTCCAAACTAGATGTCCTAAATAAGGCAAATACATCAGGCAATACATTATTTTTGCTCCAGCTAGATGTTTTAGCAAGTTATTTTGAAGATATTTGCTTTAAAATTATGGTATTACAAGCAAAAAAATGCAGGAGAATATGAAGCCAGCTGCAGTTACTTAAGTAGCATAATAGCTGCTTGAGGTATTCACAAGAATTTATTCAACACTGAAAGGAAGTTTTCAGTCCAAGTAATTTCAAAAATTCAGGTTGGGCCCCAAAGAGCAGAAGTTCATTTAGGAACGGGACATTACAGTAACAGGCATGATTAAGAAGCCTCTTTAGACTACAAGGACAAGTCTTCATGATAAACTAAGGGTCTCCAAGCAGACTTTCAAAGCACATAATCAATTTAAGGACCCAAACAGCAATTAATGTAAAGTTTGTCTTAGTAAGGACATTACCCAGCTAGGCCAGTTACCCTAAAATACAGTAAGTCAAAGGAATTATTTATCAGATTATGTATGCAAATATCATCAAAGAACACACTGATGTGAAGGCACTGTGGTCTCTGCCATGGTGAGGCAGGTGATAGCACTGAAGGGACCCTGAATGGGCACTGCCTTTGCTTGTCCCCCCACAATTCACTTCCAGAACTTCATTTTTGCAATCAACCTGCATTAAGGGACAGCTTTAAGTGCAGAGTCGAGCTTTAAGTTCCCAAATCTATTCAAAACCTACACTTAAAATGAATTTCCATTTTTTAATGGAACCATGCTCTGATTTCTCCCTCCCCTCCTTTCACAAATGCCAAAACAAATCCAGTAGGTTTACTCATTTACAATAGAGAACCTTTCGCCATGGAAAAACATTGCATAGCTATGGTTCAAGGGTAGGTCATTATCTATATAGTTGTGAGATCCAGATACAAAAGATTTCATAAGGCTTTTGTTACCATAGCAAAAAACTGCAAATGAAAGAAATTAAACTCTTCCTGAGTGCGTTTCCCTGAAATTAGCAATGATAGCTGACCATGTATCACAGAAAGCAGAAAAGCTAATCTGCAAATACAATTACAAAATTTTTGATAGTTAAATGTGAAGCTTAAGCTATAATGACCTAATGAATCAAATTAATTTCAGATTGCCAGGTATAACAGAGCCACTCAATTTATTTCTAATTGCTCTATTGAAGTATTTTGCTATGAAATGAACATCAAGGTGCATCATCCAGGCCTGAGCACTTTGTAGGTCTGCATTTCTCAGACACCTCAAAGTTAAAGCATTCCTCATAAACACTTCTCTCTAAATCATGGTGCTTCATATAAACACAGTTACAGAGGATTAACTTACATGTCAATTACTGTTGTTCTTCAAAATGCTAGTTTGATGATGGATTAATAAACTTAATCATTTTTAAAACCTGATTACTTTGAAAACATAGTATCAAGTATACATGCAACAGCAAAAACTTTTGTCCCTGTAGCAAACTCTCGAAAAATTCCTGTTCAACCTATAGTCTCATTTTCCAGAGTAAATCTGCCCATTGGGCTCATGGTAAAGACTAAACCTAAAATAATATTACAAATGGCTCCACCGAGCTTGCAGCAAATTATGAGTTTTATAGCTGTAAGGGGAAAGGAAGTTTTATGATAACACTAAAATGACTGGTGCAAAACACTATAAAGCTTCCTGCTGCTTGATAAGGAAGTGCTCCATATTTAAGAGGCAAAAAGGTGTGTGAAAATCTGTATAAAAAAATGGAAATGCTTTCTTTAACTAGCTGGACATACTTAGATGTGCATTTCTTACATCTGTTACAGGCTAATAAAAACCAAAAAGCCTCCAAATTCTTTTCTACCTTTATTCTTACATGCACAAGATGAGCAGTATGAGAAATGCAGCACCTCTTGTACAGTTTGAAGGCTCTAATACAGAGCTCCAGCTTCAAACCTAGAATGAAAATGTTCCAGTTTGCCCAAGACCTCTGACATAAGCAAAACTGAACATGCTTTCACAGTTAAATAGTGACTATTCCTTAAATACACTTGTCCTGGTTTGAAAGAGGTGTTTGCTAGAGAAAGCAGAGTCCTCTCTTGAAATGGAGAAAGTAAAGCCCCTCCCTCTGAATTATTATAATTTTGAAATTAAGAGGCTCTCAGGCAAAGATATGAGGATAGGAATAACAGTTCTTTACTAGTATGTATAATAAAGCAAACAAATCAAGAAGGACTATGGAATTAATAACAAACAGAACAGGAACTCAGTCCTTCTGGCGGCGGGCGCTTTCCCCGTTGGTGCAGTTCCCGTCACAGCCGGCAGGGGCGCTGGTGGCTCCCGGCGGGCAGGGCAGGTGCGATGATCCCCGCGCGGCTGCAGGGGGCGCTGTGGCGCGAGCTCGGGGAGCGCACGGTGATGGCGGCTGGGCCCAGGCGGGAAGGGATGGAAAAGAGAGGCTTCGCTTCACCAACCTGGGGCGGTGTCGGTCCCGGTGCTTCAGCAGGACTCTCGGGAATTGCAAGCGGCAGGGCATCCCAGCAGGGCAGGCAGCCAGTGCGGGGTGCAGCAGAAGAAGAAGAGGCAGCCCCCGGCTGGGCTATGGCAGTGGCAGCAGCGACTGTCCTCCTCCAGGGCAGAGAACGAGCGAGAGAGAGCAACTGCCCCCCTCTCCTTTTATCCTTTTACCTGCTTCTAATCCCGTGCTGTCTCTGTCCCTC
>VXBI01001219.1:2369233-2396702 GCA_013397375.1 Toxostoma redivivum
AAAAAAAGCAACCCCCAACAACTCTTTAAACCATAATTGACCGCTACCTAGCGGATGGTTGATTAAAGTCCTTGGGAATGAAAATTTTACACCTGTGCTTTGAAAGAAGTCGTTTGCTTACAACCACAAATTTTTTAAAACCAGACTCCATGGAGAATTCTAGTTCAGCAGCAGTTTGCTGGCTACCTAAGCATGCTGGGTCCAATTACACAATTTTGAAGGTGACTACCTGGTGTTTCTGTTCTTTAAATTGTTTTTTAACATGTCAACAATTTTGCAGATATCTGATCAGCAGACCTGCAAAGGAAATATCCTCACTCTCTAATAAAGATTTATGATGTTGAGTTCTTATAAGTCAATACATGATGAAAAATAATCTTATTAAACGAAGATTTTAATCTTTTTTCTTATTGTGATGAATTATCAATATCATGCTTTATCAATCATACAATAGAGTTTATGAGAGCTTTTGTGCTATACCCAAGATTTAGCCTTAATAAACAGCTATTAATATCCCCTATTAAAAATGACCGTATGAAGAGATGCTCTTCCAATTTTGCACACTGATGAAGAATAAGTGCCTTGCAACTAAGAGCTGCTCAGTGCTAATTCAACCATTGCTCGTTCCATTTGCAGTAATCTCATCCTTCAAACACTGGCAGTGATTACTGCCTGACAAATGTTAGGCTTACTAGTGGGTTTGTTTGGGGACTTCATGCATCTTTTTGCAAATCACCATTTAAACAAAACAAAAAAGGAAAACAGAAAAATAACTAACTCTTGGACAAAAGCACAATATTTCAGGCCACTTCGAAGATTCATCTTATCCACATTGCATGACATCCATACTGTACGTGTAGAAACCAGCATGCAGCAAGTACTGTCCATCTGAACCAGCAGGTATGACTTATAAATATTTTTAAGTCTAGGTTTCAGTTACACATTTTACATTTACAGTTCATTGCTACTCTTCTACCAGTGATGCCTAGAGGAGCTGGAGCAGAGGCTACACAGAGTTAAGGGGAATAAATGGGTATTTATTGAGAGGCCTTCAAAGGCCACACCCTGGCAGTGCCAGTGCCGTAGTCGTGGCCCCTGCCTGGATGGCTCTAAGATGGAAGCAGAAGACAGCTTGGTCACAAGATCTCACACCTTTATAGGTTTTAGTTAACTGTCCAATTAATAGTCTCAAATAGGGAAGTTTCATCCTCCTTGTTGCTTGCATGCCCGCCCTCCTCTTTTCACGTTGTTTATGCTTAGGGCCTGAAGTTTGAAGAAATTGTCCTTGAGTCCTTACCTGGAATAGGACTGTTTTGTCTTCATTACCCAAGCACAAGAGAAAAGCACACCCAAGCAGAATAGAGAAACTTAAAACTTAAGGCATCACCAGATTTTGTACAGTTTCTTCACTTTTAAAACAGTATTGACAACGTTATTAAAACAATATCCATCTTGTTTAACAACTAACCAATTGACTGAAATGATAAGTTCCTATTTCTCATATATCAAAAGTTAGAGGTAAGACAGGCTTAAGGAATACAGTTACAGACCAGCAAACATTAAGCTTTGTGAGGAGTAATGAATTAAAATATGCTTTTATGTTACTTACCACAGAGCTACAGCACACTGACTCAAAAAGTGGGAAAATATCCTGGCACTTAAACAAGTGTAGTCAAAATCATTAATTTACAATCTATATTACAAATGACAGAATAAAGGCAGAGTATGACACAACAATAAGAACAGGTTCACATTTTCAGAATGAAGCTGTACCGCAACTCCACATTCTTAGCAACATACATCCACTGGGTTAAGATTGTGGTAGGAGATAGTAGAAGAAAAATCAAGTGACTGGATGGTCAAGAGGTATTTGCAATTGGCTCTTGCAATATTCAGGGCTGAAAAACTGCATAAAATTGGCTTCTGTCTAACTGCAAGATAGTGTCATATAGAATACTGCCTACAGATTTCATCACTGACTGCTTCTGGCTCTCTGTTACAGATACTATGTTTTTTCTACTAAGAATAAAAATGACGCGAAGAGCTTTTGCTTGCTTTTTCTTTTTATTCTATTTTCTTTTAAAAAACTATTTCCTTTTCATTGAACAAATATTAATAGAGAATTACTTGTACCTATGGCTTTTTGAAGAAAGACCAGCTTGGCAGATCAAGCCACTTAGAGTAAGTGAACTAAAACTTGACTCAAGCAGCTGTCTACAGCACAGTCAAATTGGTTCTAATAATCTAAAGTTCCAGATCTCATAGGGTTATAGTAACAAGAAATCCCTATCAAAAGTGTGTGTGTTTTCATCAAGGCAGAAATCCATGACAATGTAATGTTGCCTTTGCTCTTGCTTTGATTTCAGCCTTACATCCCATTGGTTTGGATGCTTCAAGTTGCAGCAGTATAACTACTAACTCTTGTACCCTGGGGGAGTTGTTATACATAATAAAACAAATCAGGAAAAGTAAAGATTAGTTCCTTACTACAACATGTTTCTGTCAACATCATGTCTCTTGGAAGGGAGCCTTCTGCTCTTTAGAATTCATCTCATATTTTGTCAATGTAACTCCTGGGGATTAAAAAATGCTTATATCAGGACAGAATAAGTGAATATAGCTAATCTTACAATAACTGAATTTATTGGGCAAAAAGTGGCTTTTCCACAGAAATCACCTACAAAAGTGAAAATAAAATTAGATATTTCTATAAAGAGATAAGTATAGAGTTGTATTTAGTGTAATTAGCATCAGTCTCTCCCAAGCATTTAAATGATCACAAACCAAGCAGAAAAGCAATAAACACACCACCAAGTATTCATTCAACTTTCCACAAGAGTTCTGATCTCAAGCAATAAAGGTATTTTGCTTATAGAGACTCTTGCTATCAAAACTTGGAATATTTATATGCACTAAATGGATAAGAAATCATACACCAATTTAGTAAAAATAAATAAAAAAAAGGCAACCCAAAACAACAAACACAACAGTTAAGATTCAAAGAAACAATTCATTGAAAAGCATATTTTACCATCTTTTTGTTTGAGGCTCAGCATTCATACCTTAGCTAACACCCAAAGCAAGAAAATGATACTTGTTCAGTCACAAAGAAATCTGTTGCCATGGGAGACCCGAAGATATCAACTCAGGAACTGATAGCAGGAGTAAATGAAAACCCACTTTTCAGACAAACAAAGAAAGTACAAATCAACACACAGGGGTATGCAGCAATTGTGATTTAATCCTAATTTAGGCAAGGATATGTGACTTTTGATGATGGAAGCTGTATCTACAGTTGACACTTTTTAACTTAATATCCTTCAGAGACTCCCCTGTTCTGCCAATCTGGAGTGACATAAATAGACCTGCATGTTCACCCCAGTGCACATTTTTCCATGAAATGGCTTTCCCAGAGGTCCAGTGGGCTCAGCAAAATATATAGGAAAATAATAATTGAGAACAAACTCATCCTTGTATAGAACATTATATTAAACTCCTTTTTAAGATCTAATACTTACAAGTTACTTCCAGAAAACCTAAAGTCTCCCCTCAGACAGAATTCAAGTACGATCTCCTAAGCATTCACCAACTGATAACAGCTCATTTCAAGTGATTCATAACTCGCTTCAAAAATCTGTGGTAGGCGTAAACTTGAGCAAATGTAATTTCAACAAAATTTTGCCGACACAGCACTAAAATAATTTTTAACTTGCTAATGACAAATGAGATGGAATGCACTCATATCAGTGTAATAGCTTCATAATATACTCAATATCCAGAGAACTAAAACTTTGTTATTAATCAATAATCCATCAGCCATGGTATTGTATTGGTATTTAAATTTCTACTAAAATTTCTGAGTGGAGCAAAAGCTTAGGATGTTCTGTTCAGCTTTGAAAAAAATTACTGCATTGATTAATGAAAAAAAAAAATGCAGCAGCAAAGTGCTTTGCTTCAGTTGGAGTTCAGACTTTAAGGTATCCCAGAAAATACTTACTATCTCAGTAAGTAAATGCATCTAGAATGTTACTGGTGAGAACAAGATCGTTATTCAGTGCTGCAATTCAGATGAGTCAAATTCTCTTAGCTTATTTCAGATCAGTATGTATTTTTCTAGCACTATAAATCATCTTCCTCGTAGAAATTGTGCATCAGGCTCTCATACAATCTTTGCCAAATTTAAAAAAAAAATTATACCTTCTGAAATTAAATTCCAATTTTGTGCTATGCTTTTCCATGTTCTTGACTTATTGTCACTAGCACCTAAAGGTAGAGGATTACAAGCATTATCCTGTCATTGGCTGCTGCTCAGACCAGTAAGTGGCTCACAAAACTCTCAGCTGAGACTTTGTTTACTTGTTTAGTTCACAGTTTCAAGAGTCCATAGCATGTACATAAATACTTTGATGTGTCACTCTGTAGAGGTTGCTCATGAGACAGTAACTTCAGATGCTAAATATTTATCTTAACACTATTAGTAATTAGACAGTAATTTAGACCCATTATTGTGGCAGTCCTCCAATATTGTTCTTGAGCTCAAAAAGAAAACACAAGCACTCTGCTGTGACACTCACCCACTCCTGTTAAATGAACAGAGAACAAATCCGTAGGGTCCTTATTCACCTATGGGCTCTGTGGCATGTTTAGACCAACAACCCCTGCCATTTGTAAGATGGCAAAAAATGTTAGGATTAGGCAGAACTTTCTTTCAAGAAAACTGTATCCTGCAAGACAGATTTTCACTGGAACAAATTTACAGTCTAGACCACTTTGATTTCTACTTGTTTGCAGAAGTCACCAAGTGTTATGTTCTCCCTAAGCAGAAATACTCCCCTAGGAGGAGCAGAGTCACTGTAGCACTGAAGTTGCCTCATCTTGGAAAAGGTAAAGAACATGCATTGAGGGGCTGCCCCAAGCAAAAGTGACAATAAGTGTGCAAAAGCTGAAATCTTTGAGCATCCTGTCTAGCGAACACATTTTCAGGTCTGCCCTGTAATGGCATGCTGGCTGGTAACTGAAAAGTTTTGCTTGCAGCTTGCATTTCAAAAGATGTCCAAATAATCTACTTGACAGATAATGAAACCTCTTGCAATTACCTTTAGCTTGAAGCAGAGTTCTTCAACTATCATTTTCATATTGATTTGTGATGAAGTTAATTACATTTTCCTGCAAGCTGGAACCCACAGCCAAAACCAAAGTCTAATCAAACCAACTGGGACTAAGATAGTGGTAAAAGAACCCTTAAAATACAGAAGAGAATAAAATGACTCCTAGTCTTTGACAGAGTGACTTGGCCCCCTGTGGGGGATAAGGGTTAAATCTCATCACAAACAGCCAGAAGCCCTTGCAGTCCACTAACAAGGGTGGGGGATTACCAGGAGCTCCACATCTGTTATTGACAATGCTGATGAGCCTAATTGGCAACACACAGCTGATCCCCCTGAAGCAGCAGGGAAGAGAAACAAATAAAGAGCACAAAGGTGGATAAGACAGTTTGAGCAATGCACTACCAGGGTGGCTCTGGATAAGCTGCTTTTGCACACTGGAGCTCACCAGCCCCTCCAGCAGAAAAGTATCCGAGGCTGGGGGGGCTGCTGCAAGTTCGGCACTGGTGCAATAATGTTCTGGCAATCAGAGAACAGACGTACACAAACAATTAGCATGACAGCAAGACTTGTCCAGAAAGGCACTTTCTGGTAGAAAAAACATGTCCTACCTTCCCCCCACAAAATAATCTGCTAAAGAATTACAGTTCTGACTTCTCAGCAAAATCCTGGAGTCTTTGACACTACTTTTTGTATTAAGCTTATTATTACATTTGTTTAAACAAATTACCTGATTTTACATTTAATTTCTGATCTATTTTGAGTATATTCTAACAGTTAAACTATGCTCAAAGTAGGATGCTCTTGTTCATTACCAAAATATAACCCCCTTCCAGCACAAACTGGTTTTGAACAGGGCTTACTCTCTGCAGTTCAATGGCCAAGTTGTTATGGCATTGTAGAAGCCATCTCAAGAGCCAGGAACAAATAAAAATCATGTCATCAGACCTAATATTGAAAATTACATACAATCCAGGTTCCCAAACTGACCTTTGCTCTTTTATTATCACTTACAAAATGCAGGTTGCTGTCTGAGGAATTTTATTAAAAAGGTGTCCCCTTACAAACACTATCCTACAAAACTGGATTCCCTTCTTTCAAGCCTCTTTCCCCAGCAAGATCCCAGCTGCCAAGACATGCTGTTGAAATCCACAAACTACACTTAATTAAAATACAAATAGAATACTGATGTTACTACATGCCAGAAATATGCCAAAAGGAGAGCCAAAGTGTGCAATTAGTGAGCAACTGCAGCTACAGAGCCTTCAGAAAAAGCAAAGCCAGGTGGAAGGTGTGAGCCCACCCTGAGTACAGCTCCCTTTTGCACTCTCAGACTGGCTCTGGCCACCAGTGACACCCACAGTGACCTCAGTTTCCTAATTGGTTGTAATGTGTTTGAAAGCCATTGGAAGGACTCTCTGGAGAGTTTTTTAGGCTTTTCATTAACTTGTGAGATCAATACGTTCTCTCTGTACTAAAAGAATAAAAGGAACTTATTAGGACAAACTAAACCAGCTTTGAAACATTCTTGGGATTTTCCCAGCCTTGATATGTACCAAGTTACATCTGTTCTGGAACAGTCTCTGTCATTTAATTTACTCTCCTTTTGACTAAAGGTAGCCATTAGAAAGAAGAGTCAGGGTTTTGGTATCATAACCCACCTTAATATTGACAACTAAAAATATCCAAACACTATTATAGACAGTTTGCCTGGACATCTGCCTCAGTTGAAGTAACAAAGTGTGCAGCTAGAGTATAATGATCTTTCTTCAGCAATCAATGAAATTATTAAGCAATGATACCATTTTCTGTTACCATGAAATTTCAAGATGACTACCTGGTTAGAAATTATAAAAATATCCACATTAAGAAAGGTAGGTGTATTAAATGTGCCTTTCTCCTAGAGTTATCAAGAACTAAAATGGAAATTATTCAAAAAAGGCTCTGATTGAACATGCACTCTGGCAGATCCTTCAGTTCTTTCCAGTCTTCTTTTTATACACACTTCTCTCATTCGAAAGTTTATTCACAAATATTGTGAATTTATAACTAACATTCTTCCAGGTGGCATTTGTCAGCACATCTCAGAGTGCTGAACTGTTACAAGATCTGTTTCACCATTTGGGATTAGGAATGCCTTACTCCAAACACCTAAAAACCCCCATATCAAACTTAGAAATGCATTTAATATGCAGCTGATGTTTTTCACTTCGTATTGAAGTGAGTTACTTCTACAAAACAAACACAAAATTAATTTTCCTTGATGTTCAGCTGGTAGCCAGAATTAAAAGAGCACTTGGAGTGTTTGCTGAAAGGTGTCTGCAAGCTTTGGTCCAATACCCATACCATGAGCCTGGTATCCAGCTGCAAGTGTTCCTCAGATATATGGAGCTTTGCATGCCTCTAAAGTCCACAAGCCCTGTCCAGGTACATGAATAAGATTTCCAAGCAGGACATGTCAATTCAGCAATCAAACCTTCAGTTTAGACAGGCTTCTCCTCTGGATACAGAAGGCAGCCCTCTCATACTGTTTATTCTCCATGCCTTTAGCTGCATTCTTTGCCATTTCATGGGCATTACTGTAGATTTGTTTGACATGATCAGAAAACAAGTTTTTAAATATGTGTTATGCATTAAATATCACATATATTCAGCAGGGAAGGAAAAACATTTCTAGAGCACACTAATTTTACAGACTCTGGTTTCTAATAAATTTTCACAGCTACCCTAAACTGCATTAGGAAGTTCCAGTTTATTGTCAAGCATGTGCACAACATCCCTCAGTGACATGTCAAGTCTTTTCCAAGGTAGCTGAACTCCTAAAGCTGTCCTCATTGGCAGGAAACTTGTCAGATTAAATTGCCACCTCTTGTCAGGTAAAGATGTATGATCCAATATCCCTCTGTTGCTGATGACACAAACACTCCTTTCACTTTGGATGTATTATGAATCTCCAGTGTTTCTTACTATGAGCAGAGATGTATCTCATGATGAGTGGAAATATTCCTTGCTGACCACATTCAGCATAGTTTATTATAAATATAGACACAGGAACACAAAACTGCCAAATTTTTTTACTGTTTTGCTCAGTTTTCACTTTTTTCCAGGGTATTTGTTTATCTGTCTAGAGATTCAAAAAGTAAAAGTATTTTCATTGTCTCCTGTGTCTTAAGTACTGTTTCCATGGAGTTGTCCAGATGCATATTTACTATTTCCAAAAGCTTGTGGAGGGAAGTTGGACCCTTCCAGCCTTACCCATTCTGTGATAACTATGCATTCCTGCTCTCTTTCCTATACCCTAGAAGCAACATTTTGCTAGAAGGAATTACCTCTGACTTCTGGCTCCTTGATTACACCCAAGATTTCAGGAACAGAGTAGAGAAGAATCAAGCACCCTAAGCTTGTTTGGTATTTACATTGAAGTATTACTTTCATCAACATTTTTCAAATAATTACAATTCCAAATCCTTCTGCTGACTTATTCAAAACATAATCACAGAATACTGGCACATGGGGTATTCTAAACAACTCTAAACTGGGAGGGAAAATAAAACCAACTAAACCCAAACAAAGTATTTCTGACATACCTGCACAACAAAGTTTTGCTAGACTCCTTTATAAGCTGCATTTAAGCTTAAACAAGTTTAGCATTTCCACTTCTCATGCCCCCTCCCCCAAGGTCCCTGCCCTTAAGAAATGCAAAATAAGTTTTAGAATTTTTTTTTTTCTTAAAAGAAGAAAGCAATAGCTCTATCTATTGGGGAGAGAAATAATTTTTGTCCTCAATTTACAGTTTTCCAGTTATGAACCTGAAATTCCAGGCAAGGCAACTTAGGGCGTTTTAGGCCAGAGACACAGAACTTAACTTTCCAAACTATAACGGTGCAGCTCAACAGAAAGTGGCAGAAAAGTTTGATTCAACAGTTCAAACCAGGATTTCCTAATATCAGACAGAAACTTTTCCAAAGTCCTCTGAAGCACTAGTGCTGATTAGTACTTTATTTCCTCACCTGCTTGCAAGAACACAGATTGCTTACTCTGTTCTCATCACAAACTGAAATGGCTCCAAGCAATGCCTGGGAGCATAATTAAAAAAAGTTGTGCCCCAGAGAAAGCTGCTGAGAAGCCTGAGCTAACCGAGAAATGCACTCACAGCTTTTCCAACTGACAGAGAGGAGTTGCATAGCAAGTTCAACAGACATCACATATAAGGTAATGCTGGAAATTTTATGGCATTCTACAACATTTTGCAAATTTCCTAAAGATAGCTGAATGGAAATGCAGACTACCAAAAATCAACACAAAATAGGTAACAATCCAAAAATGGTAAGTGTAGGTACCAAGCAGTTTTTAGAAGTGGCAGAATTGGTGAATAAAATAATTCAAACTTCTCCACTGAAAGCTTAAATGATGACAAAATGTCCAAAAAGTGATGCTTTTTAACCCCCTTTTATGTCTTATATAAAATGTACCCTTTCCACTAACCTTTCCTATGAACCTAGACCCCAATTTAGATAATTCCATTATCATCTTCAAAGAAGAAAGATATATTAGGAAAATGAAGCTACAGACTAATGGAACCTTATTAAAATCCTATTTACGTAGAATTAACATAAATACAAGTTGGTAAACCATATGCTATCACATCTGTTCCTTTGTGTATTAATAACAAGATGTCCCCTATAGGGCTCTCAAATTAATATGCATTAAAACATATTACAAAGTATTTTGATTCTCTTGACAATATAATTTGCAGCTAGATTATTTGTAGGCTTCTAGCTTGGAATTATTGCTGTTGCACTATACAACCGTTGTTTCTTCTAGTGTGATTAAAGTACAACACCTGTCTCTTTCGGTATTAAGACTTTATGGAATTGTGTCAATTTCCAAATGCTCAGCTCCTTACAATTCAAGTATTTTCAGTTTGAATGTGTCAGAAGATTTCAGATCCCTTACCAACTACACCATCACTTAAGATTTTTAGAATATTTTCCTAACCTAGAAGCCTAAAGTTTTTTTCAGATAACTGAAATGCTCCTAATCAAGACCCATAGCTCTTATTTTAGGTGTACAATGCTGTATGGATGCTATATCTTTCCACAGCTGGAGAAACTGAGCCTCAAGAATGTGGCAGGAGTGGCACCCCCAGTCAGAATCAGCAAGGGAACCCTGGGGACACACTGCCTTCATGACCACCCACCATTCAGGCTGATGAACATCCCAGGAAAATTTTAAGATAGCTAGTCACAGATCCAGAAGTACAGAAGTATTTACGTTGTTGTCACTTTCATACACTTGGACCAACATTTGCTTTTCCATATCTCACAGCTGAGTTTGTATTAATGCCTCAGTGCCTCAAGACTGATGGCATGATGGGTAAAGGACTTTGGATATGAATTAATAATAGATCCTGCCTCAATATTCTTGATGTAATACTGAAAAATATGCCTGAGTTTTCAAAAACTATAGAGGAAGTACACTGAATAGAAAATATTACCAGAAGGTTGTTCTTACTGTACAGGTTTACTTTCACAGTTCTGGAGCCCGACCCATTATGTTTGAATTTTCAGGTTCTGCTAAGAGAGGGAAATATCCAATATGGCATTCTCTATCCACAGGACAAGGAGAAGCATTAATGAAACCATTTTTCCTCCTAGTGCATTTTCCCCTGCAGTTGTGTTCTGTGCAGCCAGTGCCAGGCCCTGGCTCAGGAGCCAAGGGACAGCCAGGGCCAGGCACAGCCTGCTCCGTGCCAGCACTGCCACAGGAACCCTGCAGTTCACCAGAAATCACGCACAGCTGACATGGAACGTGTGAGTCCAGGTATCACGTATGAACTGCACCTTTTCTGGGGTCAGAGGAGATTTGGAGTGAGAAAAAGAAGGATAAAACTGAACAGTCCTCATCTTGTTCCCCACTGGGTCTTCTTCAAGACTGAAACCACTTTTGTTTTCATGCTTAAACAATCTTCTGCCTGGCAGTCCAGTGAAAGATGCAGTGATGCTACTGCAGGAGACAGTGCAGACTGTGTCATCTCCTGGAATGAAAAACAGCCTTAGGATTAACAGATCATCAGCAATTTTCACTGGTTTTAGGTAACAGAGCAGGAATTACAATAATCAAAAAACCAATCAGTTGTGCAGTAGAGGGATGGAAGCCATGCAGAGAGGATTATAGTTGGTTTATAGATTTGGCCTGCAACTATCAAATTTTTCTGCTTTATTATATACATTATGCTTGTGCAAGGCTGCATTATGGATCAGATTGCTGCATAAGGTATTACAGAAATATGTGAGCTTTAGACTTGTCACACGCAATATCATTATGCTTGCAAAATTTCCTTCAGTTCTGCATATTCATTAATTGCTTGAGTTGTCATGTTCTTAAGTTCTGAAGTGTTTCATTAATTTCTAGCCTTGACACAAATATAATGATTTTTCCAGCCAGAGACAAATAGATTGGATCAAGAGTAATCCTACTGAGCTTTGAGTTCATAAGCAGTGTTCACAAAGGGTCTCTCAGTTATAAAACAGTGACCCTTTTGAATAGTATTCATATATAATTAATATAAGCATGTCTTAATAAACCATATGCTCACTCAGCTGTTCTTTGCTGTATTAATAATAAGGCTGTCCCCTAAGGGACTCCAAAATGAATGTATATTAGACATATGTATCCTAATAACCAGAAGGTATCACAGTTGCACTTGTCTTACTTTAGATAAGTATTTAATACAGCATTATTTTAATGACTTTAAGAAAACATATGTCCCTGTCAGCTCAAAAATGCAGTTTGTGAGACTTAAGATAAACTAAATATTGGGATTAAAAACCTCACAAATGCCATTCCTTCCCATTTTACATTAATAACTAATGGGATTGATAATAATGTGTATCTAATAATCTAATACACTTTAAATAAAAGGGAAAGTGTAACATAACAAACCTCTGAATATATAATATAATTTCAAGTCTCATTTGCTGTTGCTTATTACCTTATGACACAGACTATAACAGACTATTGCTCTTCACAGTATTAAAGTAGGCAAACCTATTTAAATAAAGTAATCACCATTATCTCACACAAGAGTTCAGCTTGGAGTGATCTGAAATTTCCAACCACATTTGTTTTCTTATCTGATTTATTGCATACAATTTATTTTATCATATCCTAGCTCCTCCACACTTTTGAAAGTAAAAGTGGCAAAACAAAATTCTAATCAAAATCCTAGAGAGAAGACATCCTCTGAATAAAAAAAAAATTGACAAATGTTAACTGGAAAAAGAATTCCTGCCTGTGTCTCTCTCTCTCCAAAGGAAAGCCTGATCACTGATTTTTTGTCTTTTTTAGGATGGTTCTCATAACAAGCATTGATAGAGAACAGACTGATCCTGCTGTGATTTATTAAAATGTGAATGTGTCTTTGTGTAAAGGGAAAGAGCACAATGACATAGTAGGGTCAGGAAGATGCTCAGAGGGCTGGAGCACCTCTCCAATGAAGAGAGGCTGAGAGAGTTGGGGCTGTTCAGCCTGAAGAAGAGATGGCTGTGGAGAGATCTCAGAGCCCCTTCCAGAGCCTGAAGAGGCTCCAAGAGAGCTGGCGAGGGACTTTGGACAAGGGATGGAGTGACAGGACAAGGTGAACGGCTTCCCACTGCCAGAGGGGGCAGGGTTAGACAGGATGCTAGGAAAAAGTTCTTTACTCCTGGGAAGTTAGTGAGACACTGGCACAGGCTGTCCAGATAAGTTGTGGATTCCCTATCCATGGAAGTGTTCAAGGCCAGGATGGGGCTCTGTGCATTTTTTTATGGTTGGATGAATAATTAATTTTTCTTGCATTGTTTCCCATGAATGTTTTTTCTCACCTGCTATATGCACTTTCATCCTGTGCCATTTTTAAGTACAGAATAGAAGAGTCTTTTGGTTTTGGTTGTTATTTTTGTGGTGGGTTTTTTTTTGTTTGTTTTTTTTTTGTTTAGTTTTGGGGTTTTTTGTTTTTTGGTTGGTGTTGTTTGTTTGGTTTGGTTTGGTTTTTTTGGGGGGATGGGATGCTTTTCTGCCATGTGTAATGGACATAGGTACCCTGAGCAACGGGGAAATCATACAAGTATTGGAGGCACCTCAAATAATACACTCAGGTTGGATGAAATTTGCAATTATCATTCTACCACTTCTACAGCTCTGCATAATAGATACAGCTCACAGAAGAGCTCAAAGTTACCACTTCAGTTTTCTGAGCAGATGTGATCCCCACCTCACAAGATCCTCAGGTAGTTAACAATACACTTGTCATTTTGAATTGGATAAAAAGCAGCTGTTCTTTAAGCTTTCATTTCAAAGAAAATACACACTGTTCTGCAGCAAATGGCAATTAGTTGTCAAAAGGGGAATACTGAGAGCAGTTCTCTAGATAAAATGCTTTTGTTTATAATTAATTTATAACAATGCATCACAAACTTGAGGAATAGATGCAAGAGTCAGAATAATGAAGCCTGAATATTTTGATCAAAACAACTACAGCAGGTTCAGCATCTCCACTGAGCTAAGTTAGCTGAATTGAAATGTCTGGTCTCAATTGCTTGTTGCCGTGTTGTGCTTTCACTAGCTGACATGAGGAAACTTCTTTTCCTGACAAAAGACAAAACATTTCTGCCAGCTGAGGTGACATTGTGTTCATTCAATAATGATACAAGGCCCTGAGGTTCTTCAGCAAGAAAGATAACAAAGAGAATCCTCATTAACTAACTGCAGAAGAATGAAGGTCAACCCACAGAGAGAATTTCATGCTTACATGTCAGTTAGAACATTTGTTCTTCATTAATTCTTTAAACCCAAGCTGGGATATCACCTAGCAGCATTTTAATGTCCCACACTCCATCAGAAATAACTCTTAGGATGTGGGTGTCTTTGCAATGTGCTTGAGAGGCTTTTTTTAGAAGCACTTGACTTCACATCATTGGACACTAATGATGTTTTAAGATTACTACAAAACTTGATGTAATACAGGAAATAACAGTTTGGCTGTTTCAAGATGAAATAAATGAGGATTGACATATTCCAAGAAACTCGCTATATGGATATATAAAAATACCATCACTATTTTTTATGTTTGTGCACTACTGTGTTTCTGTTGTATTTTTAAGTGTTTTCTGGTGAATCAAAACATCTTATTTCTGTCAACAATATACTCCCTGTAGAGTGGTAGAATTATATGCAAGATATTGTATTTTCAAATATGCAGATGCAACTATAAATATTTAGGTCTGTTTACATCTGGGGAGTTTTGGACACATGCTGTGTAATTAACTACTAAAAAGACGATAGCCATGCCTTTGTTTCCTTAGACTTTACCAAAAAAAATAAATCCATGTGTCATGTTGTGAAATAGTGTTCCACATTTTTCTCTCCCTGTTATGGCCACAAAAAAATCTCCCATGCCAATAACCTTCTGGTTCTGCATGTTTATTGTTCTTGAGTACAGATCAGTTCTCATAGAAGTAAGAAAACATAAAGCATGTTGTATATGTGTATATATGTGTGTGTGTACATCTTTGTCTCTCTGTAGATATGTATATATATCTATATATTTAATGGATATCCTTTATATCCTTCTATCTTTATATCCATTATATCCTTCTATTCTTTTGAAGATTTAATTCTTCTTATGATTAGAGTTTGAGGGCATTCTGCATAAAATAGAACATTAAATGTGAAACGGGAAGATTTCCTGCAGAGCATGAGCACAAGCAGGGATCTTCATCTGGTCCTGCTCAAATTGCCAGAAGATTCCACTGACACAGCAGCGCTGCCAAGCCATTGTATCAATGCATGACTGAAGGGAAGCAGCTGAGGAATTCCCATTATTTCCATGCCATCAGTCCTGGTAACCTCCACATACAAGAAAGTAACATCCTAAATATTTTCAGTTCTTTGTAATTTTTACCTCTCTCTATGCCATATGACTATTGTACTTACAGGCTTATTTTAACTCACATGTTACAATCAGAAATATCAGAGACATCAGAGAGAATTTGGGAGAGGAAATGGCCAGACAGTCACTGCTTCAGATGGAGAGGCTTATCCTTGTATCAAGTTTGTTCTAAAGCAGTTTCTTGTAACCCCAAATGGTTTGTCCTTGGTGTCTCATATTATTAATTTTATTGGTCATCTCTGGATTCTTGTCAGAAAAAGAAAAAAGATGATGGAGAGCTGACTGACAAGCAAGAATATTTTAATTGAGTGTCCTTTTACTCTTTCTCCAAAAGCCTCAGTGAGTTATCCTAAGTCTTCCTTTTAGCCAATACCAACCTGATATCAATATATTATTTTATGAACTGTGTGCAAATAGGGAATTATATTTATATAATAAATATATTATTTTATAACACTGTGCATTATTCTATGAACACTGTGCAGTCTTGTCTCTTAACAGACTTTTGTTGATTTGTTACAGGTTTAATCTGCAGGTGTTATTAGATTCCTAGATCAGCACAGAACCCCAGTGCTCTCTGAAGGCAGAAGGCAGCCTGTGTCAGGGAAATCTGGCTGATCAGCATGGTGTCTAATCTAACACTGAGACAAAAACATACGATTCTTTGCCTACATTTTCAAATTACAACCTAACAATAGTAAATGTTGCAATAAAAAAGCAGAGAAATAAAATTCTAAAATACCAAAACTAAGGTACCTGAAACAAAACAGCCTCCAATTTAATTCATCTCTGTAGCTGTAATCCAAAGGAATAATGAAGCAAAGTGTCTATTTGTGTCTTGGATCGTGAAGCAGGCTGTAGCCCTGAGTGGGCTTACCTAGCTGGCTTTTAAACTGTTTCCATTTAACCTTGTCCACTACAAAATCCTCGGTTCAACACCCTTGTTTCTGCTGTCAGGCAGCACTGCAAACATGATGGCTTTTTCTACCCCACCTCCCGTGCGCCTGCAGAGTTCTGATGTCTGTTCCTCAGTCAGACAGCCCAGCAGACAACTGCTCTTCTCTTTCACATCTCCCTTTTATTAGGAAGGCAGCTAATTATAAGCTGTTCTCTTCCCAAACTTGTCCTGATTGGCTTGAAAGGAGATCCCAGGATCAGCCTGCCACATCTACTGCAAAACAAGGCACCTGACACACTTAAACAGAACAGCAGTAGTTTGCTGTGTCCTCCATTTCCTAAACACCAACTGCTCCATCAGTTCTACCTCTCCTCCTCTGCTTCTCCTCGTGGCTTGGCTGGCCTTGCTCCTGACAGGTGTCATTTCAGATTTAATGGCCACAGGACCCCCTTACAGACCATGACAGAGATACTTGCCACCCATCCTACTCTACTGGGGTATGCCAAGCAATCAAGAAGCAGAAGTGGTAGAATAGAATTACTGCTACACTTAGGTAGTATGTCCATCTTAGCTGTATTTACACATTCTTCAAATCTCTGTTATAATAAAATGGACATATAAAAAGCCTGTCACATCTGCACTAATTTACAAAAAGAGAACTGTAACAGTGCTCATGATTTAGAAAAATGGCCCCATTCCATTTCAGCTTTTTTTGTTTAGAAATTCCAGTCTAATGGTAATCAACCAAATGGCTTTACAAAGGGCAAATTCCTTACCTGATAGGTAGATGAAACACAGACAGTTGTCTGCAACAGATCCAGAAGCTTCTTTAATTTCTTCTCTTGAGCTTGCATGCTTTAGAGCACAGGATTTGGTTTCCCCTCTTCTCTGCTGAACACTTAGGAAGTAGTGTTTGGTCTACTTAGCAAATGGTGCAATTTCCCCTTTCATTTTTATTCATTTATTTATTTTATATTGAAGAGAGCTCTCAGAGTGAACGAGCAATTACCCAGCACCTTCCTCTGGGATCTCTCTGAGAGTAAGGAACAGAAGCACTCAAACATGATTCCAATCCACCTCGCCATCATCCAGTGGCAGGGTCGATTTGAAGAGCTGCTGACATACCCAGAGGTCTGGAAGGCACTCACATGAGTTAAGTGTGTTAATGGTTTCCAAATCAAAACAAAAGCCACAAAGTTCCTCTTGAACATACCCGGTAATTACTGATAGACTATAAATGTGTGTGCAAAGTTCATAGTCCATCCCCTAAAGTTTATCCAAAAATAACATTTTCAAAAATTACCTGAAGATCCTGAAATTTTTATAACAAAACTTCTGAACTGAACTGTGAAAATGCCAATGTTTAAGGCACTTTGGACTAGTTTTCCACCAGCATCAGGTGAAATTAATAGGTTTAGATAAATTTATCAGAATTTAAATGAAAGAAAGAAAAGTGAGAGATTTTTCTATTTTTATTTTTTGAGAAATACTGAAATATTACATTACAAAAGCAAGTTCAGAGACATAAAATAATAGTAATTCAGTTTTAGGAAGGTATACAGGTTAATTCTGAACCGATAATTTTCTTAATTCTATCCTACTATTTTACATTCACTGTAAAATACAAACCTTTAAGTAGTGGAAAATTATTCCTTTTCTTCTCCAGTAAAAGTGTTAGTCAAAATAACATTCTTTCATTATTTTTTTTAGATAACAATTGATATCAACTAGGCAAAACACGATGCAAAAAGTCTTCTGAAAGTATCACAGCTTTTAATGTTACATTGCTGGACTGTGCACTTCATGGAGGTTACATACTGCATTAAAAAAAAAAAAGAATATTTATTTAACATACCAAATCAAGTTTCTTGATTATTTTGCCCTTTTGACAAAACTGTACAAAGGAGATCCGAAATCCTGTCATCCAAATCTGCCCCAGTTTACAACTTCCTGTTAGTGGCTGAACAGGATATAAGAGTATCAGTTCTACTTCACATACATTTAAATAGACTGGAGGAACACATTTTAAACTTTAGAAAATCCTAATCAACATAAGACTTTTTATACAAGTATTGCTATCGTGTTACTGGGTAAACAGATTTTTTTCTCTTCCATCAATCTAAGTCTATTTATTTAGAAATTACTGAGTTATTAGAACTGTTATCTTGTCTCTTGCATTTAATTTTCAATCTGCATTACATTTAGATATCCAAGTGACAGAGAGAGAGGTGGATGGTTACATTTCTGTAGCTTCCAGTTCTGTAAAATGAATCTCAGTGTGAAAAATTAAGATTAATGGGCTTCATAATCATTTTGTTCTGCTGAAGCCAATTTGAATAAAAGGGGAAAAGAGTTTATATATGAAAATATCTTTGGATAAAAATAAGCATTGTACATGAATTTGAGCTCAGGCACAAAGTGCCATTTTATTTTCTCCCTTACCTGTGTGAAGCCACATTAGCATATGCACAATGGATTTCAGGCTGTTCTCTTTCAAACTGCTATCTAAAGGAAGTGCAGGAAATGGTCTGGGAGAACAAGAAGTGTGGAGTAGCTAGCTGCCACTCTGGGTATGTGATTTTAGGATTCCATGTACATGCTGATCTTTCATCAGATAATTTATCTTCTTTCTTTAATTGAAGGGTAGAATTGTTCAGCTTGAGATAGAGTCTCAATTCTGACCCCCAGCTGCCTACCTGGTCCCTCTCTGAGGCACCTCATGTAGTTGTTTTGTAGTTATTTTAGAGTACCACATGTCAAGAGTTTTGCCTTTGGATCAGCTGAAGAACCTAAAGATGCCTAAACAGCACAGTTTCCTGCACTGGAGAAGGAATCATCTGAGAGAGGGGTGGTGAGACCATGCCCCAGAAATAAACCATCCCCATCATCTGCCAGAGGCATGGAACTGCTAGCAAAGATACTGGGAACAAATTTGGGCTTTTTCTTTCTTCTAGGATAAAAACCCACTTTATTGTGTAGCAATAAAAAAGTGACATTTGATCAAATCTAATCCAAATTAAAACTGCTCCAATAACAGTTGTATAACACTTAATGTATAATCCTTTCTGATTTTAAATGGCTAAAACCAGTACTATAGTATTTCATTCCTCACTGGCTGAAAATTATTGCACTAGCATTCCTTAACAGTAGAGTTTCTTTAAGCACAGTCTTATTTCATAGGAGAAGAGGCACATTTTAAATTCTTCATTACAGAAGAAAGAAGAAAGCAGGTGACACACAGTAAAGATTTCATACCTATTCAGCTTCTTGTAGCATCTCCAGGCCAATGATCTTAAATCAACAGAGTGATTGCTTGAGAAAAGCCCTATGCCACAAGTCTAAGTCCAGCATTGATCCACTTTTTCACTGTTAGAAAGTCAGTATATTTAATCCACCACCTTTGGCTTTATTTTTAACTTTGCCACTGTATCTGTTGCCATGCTGTTCTGGTACATTGAACACTACCCTGGGCAATCAACCAGGGAACACAGCACATTACAAATGGATGTGGTATGATAGTACATTAGCTAGGAAATACTGCAGCATCACCTCTTCCCTGAAATCTCACAAATTCCACTTTCCCTTCTAGCAAAATACTACTGAGCCCATAATGGGAATAAGTAGATTTCAGATTTTTGTAACTGCTGGCTGAGCACCTGCCCATGAGAATGATAAACATTTTACTATTTCCAGCATCTGGCACTTTTGGTTTTAATTTCTGTTGTGTCATTTGACATCACCTTAGAAAATCTGCTCTAATCAGGTTTTTCATTTTATAATAGAAGCAGAGTGAATACACAGGGTTTTGGATGTAGCAGAGGTGCTGTGATGTCCTGACTTGGAGATGGCCTCTTGCCAACCTCAGCTTTGGCTGCATTACCTTTGCAATCATTTAGTACCAGTCCTTCATGTGATAGCAGGGTGATAGCACAAAATGAGTACTTCCAAATGCATAAATACTCACCAACAGCACCAGAAAGAACCGACCTAAGGCACAGTACTTTGCAGATAAGGAGTCACATTGGCTGGCTATATGTTCATTATATAATTTGGACAAAATCCCCAGTTTTTTACTTATCAGTTCTGTCTCTGTATGGCAGAGGAAGTAACTTCTTTTTATTTTCTTTGCCCATTTAAATTTTAATTATTTTTAAAGTGAGGGTCCCTCACTATGAATGTGGAGAGATGCTTTTAGAAACTACTCTATCACAAATGAAACAACAGCATTGACCACACAATCCTAAAATAATTCCAATAAAGGCTGGACAGATGCATGAGAAGGTCCTCAAGTCCATTTTCCCCATGAAAGAAAAGCTCAGATAGCTCTTATGTACTTCTTCTTTGGAAAAGTGCAAAGCTTTGCCCGTTAATTAGGAATTACTCATTCACTGTGTCTGTGTAGACCTCAATGCAATAAACTGCACGCCAAAAAATTAATATTTACCTATAATACATATGCAGACACAATAGGTACATATATGTACCTCCTAACTACATGCAAACAATTAAATAAAAATTTTTAAAAGCCCTCCCCCAAAATTTAATTGAAGACTGTACAAGGCCTTACAATATCAAGCAGTTGAGCAATGGCCCCTTAACAGGAGAGATAAATTATGAAAGCCTTTGGCCTCATAAACCATGACTATGATATCTGATGGAATCTGACCCAATGGATTATGGACTCCTCAGGATAAAAAAAAAACACATAAATTTAAAGAATTGTCAATAACAATGAAAAATGATCAAAGGAAACTAAGACACAATCTTGTACAACTCAGATGCAGAATTATATTCTCACAGAGATATTTTTTAAGTTTTCCAGGAGGCATCAGTGAATCAATAAAGAGGAGAATTAATCCCTAAAACACTGGGAAATGTGGAGCTCAGGCTTTCAATTATCTTGTACTCATGGTGCTGCACAGGTATATGAGGGATCTGACAGCCCTGCGTGGTATTGCTGCTGCACCATCTGTGCAGCAAATGCACACCTGAGCTCCAGGGAAATGCTGGAGGAGTGCAGCAGAATTTCTAACTCAGTGTTTCTTTTAAAGTATTTTATGAAACTCACTGCTAACCCAACATTAAAATATTGCTAATTATTGAACAATAACAGTAAAATAGTCTCTCTGTAAATAAGACTGGCTTTCTGAATACATATGGTGTGAAACCCTTCCTTGGAGAGGATGATGAGGGCTTTGGCACTCACATAATGAGACCCAAAATTAATCTGTCATGTTCTAATATAGACGGTGTATTGAATTTATTTATTTTCACAGTACTCTCATCTTGGAGAAAAAATACACTTTAAAGTGGAAAACTAATACTCAGCAAGAGATTTTTTTTTAGTATCAGATACAGACAAGGAAGATATTCAGATAAAGGAAAAACCAAAGCAGTGAACATGGAAGCTGATAATGCCCTTCACAGAACATAATAATTTAAGTAAAATATCAAAGCATTTAGTCTTTTGACAAACATACTCTCTGTTGTATAAATCAAAAATAAAAGCCCATCTGACTGAAACACTGGCCAATTAAGTGCAATTTACTTAATTAGTATCAGGAGATTTCTTCAACATCTGTATTCTATGTGTTTTTCTTTGAAATCTTCTGTATCTATACCCTTGCTACGTTCCTTACAAGTTTAAAGCTGAAGGTTCTGTTTGCTGCTTCCTTAGATAGCAATTAGAATTCACCACAAAGACAGATTTGTATCCCATTCACATTATAATTGAATCATTATTTTAGGAAATAAAATTTTGTTATCTTATGCACAGTGCTCTACCCCCTGTGAAGCCCAAGATTAAAAAAAGATGACAAACACTACTTTCTTTTGGCCCTCTCATGATCAAATGCACATGACTGGCAGCTAGAATTTCTTAGGAAGAACAAATGAAAGCAACAGCAAGAAGGACCCTGAAGAAGTTCTGAGGCTTCCAGCTGCAATTCCTCTGGAGATGGATGAGCCTGCCTGGCCATAATAGTCAGATTGCAAAGCTGACTTATATTGGTATTTTCAGACTCACTTGCTATTGGAAGAAGAATGGTTCTACCATGAAAATAAGCTGCCTAATATACACTCAATTTAAACAGTAAATGGAAACATGGTCAGAAAAATAATAATGGGGTCCCCTGATAGGTCTCAGTCAATATGTAGCCATAAAAAAAAAAAAAAAAAAAGCTGTAACACAATTATTCTTGTGCATGACTCCAAAATGTACTCTAAGTCAACCAGGAACTCACAGGTTTTCCTTTCTTCTTTCCTGAGAACACTCCTTCAAATGATTTGCACTCTGAGGATTTCATTCTTTTTTTCCATTACCATCAGAGTTTATATTAACTCAATCTACCTCCTACCTACAAAAAGCTAATTACTGATCTCAGTTAGGCCCATAAACAGTGCTTTTACATTAACCAGGGGTCATTAAATACCAAGGGAAAACACTTTCTTTTCCACATGGTTGGAGGGTTGTCTCTATGCAACATGTTCAGCATTTGTTCACCTGCAAAGAATTCCAATTACCATGTTTTAAGTTAAGAAAATATATACAACTTCTTACACATGCATCTGTTGGCAGCTGTAGGAGCTATTACTGATCCATCCACCACATTAACTCATTTACTCTAGGATAACTCCATGTAACTCCATGGGTTTCATTGCTTTACATTTTTACCTTCTATGCATTCTCAGAAGACTCTGGTATGATTTTACAAAAGTAAATATATATACTCACAGTACCAATTTTAACTCTTTTAAAGGCACAGAGCTGAGTACCCAACATGAATGCCTTGAAAGCATGCTAATAATTAGTAAAAATACTTTCCACAGCATGAATAAAGCTTCTTTCTTAAAAAGAAAAAAAATAAAAATCCTGTACTTGTGATTGGAATCTCTATGGCATCTGTTATGCACTCAAGATCTATTGACTTGGAGTCATAAGGGAAGAGCATGTCACTGACATCTGTTTTTTTCTCTCCTGAAAGATATACAATGGAAATCAGTGCTGTTATTAAAGAAAATTGTGAATTTTCCTCCTACTGTGTAATTGGTCAGGTACTTTAGTGCAAAATATTATGCCTGATTAGAATGAATTGCTAAAGAGATGGGAAAAACTGACCTTCTCACAGAGTAATCTGAGGTCTCTGAATGAGAAGACACAGAACCATCACCTAAATTTCTGTGAAATTATAAATATATAAAAATATAAAGAGGACATAGTTTCTTTCACTTACTCTGGAATATTCCTTCACGGTAAGAATTTTTCAAGACAATCAGTTAATTATTTTCCTGTATGTACATCACCTGTTTGTCAGTGAGTGCCTTCAGGTTCTAAAGAAGAGACAGATTGTCAATAAAGCCTTGCTTTCACGTGAAGCATAAACAAGAGAGTGAGTGAGAAAAAGAATGGGTGGAAAATGTGCAGCAAGTGGACAGAGAACTCATAAATCCTCACTCCTCCTTGCCAGGGTGGATGCTCGGATCAGGAGGTCTTCATCTCCAGCCTCTTTTTCTCAGCAATGAGGAGATGCAGCATCCTCCAGCAGATAAACCTCATTCTCCCACAGATAAACCTTATCCTTCAGCAGATAAACCTCATCCTCCCACAGATAAACCTTGTCCTCCAGTGGATGATGTGGGGCAAGATCTCACCAAATCTCAGAGCAGGCTGTAAGAGACACCTCTTACTGCATTGGTTACATGGACATCTGGTTTCCTGTCTTGGGTTTTTATCTATTTTCCCAATTTCAAACTATCAGAAAACTCTGAATAGGATGTCATTAGTGTTCACAAGATAGCTGTGATTACCAAAACTTCTGGACAAAAATCTTCAGATAAAAGATATTTTGGCAAAAAGGCATACTGAGACTGGATGCTTCAGAAATTCATTAGATTTTGCCAATGGAGAGGGAGATGCTCTGAATTGTCTTTAAAATACTACTTAAATAAGAGACTTCAAAATTTTGGTGTTGCTGCATTTTTTAAAATATAAATGTTTGCAATATGACTGTTGAATTTGTAACTTTTAAAGTATCTTTAAGATGACCAAAATAATAAAAAATAATACAAAACTCCAAACAAATTTAAAAACCCAGCAACCAAAAAAGCCCAAAACACAATAAATTCCAGCATTTTGAATCAATCTGAATGTTCTGTTAAACCTAAAGCACCTTTCCAAATTATTTGGTGTGTGATACAAGCCAAGAAATCTGTTATTGACCTCCTTGTAATCAGGACTTTTTTGCAATCATAATCACAATGTAATCACTCATATATTTTCTCTTTTTTATCAGAAAACACACCAAGAAAAATTAGATTAGCTCATGATTAATCCACAAGGTAACAGTGAAAAGGCACAAAATATCCAGAATTGAGAATGCTTATGAATTCTTAAAGCAAGATTGCTACCAAAAATATTCACTATATAATTCACAAATTATTCTTGGGCTATTTCCCATTTTATGAATGGTTTATTCTTCTGTTTTTATTAATATTGTTGACTAGCTAAAACAGGTGACATTTTTATCCCCTTAGGCTGTCCATTATCCAAATGAAGGGCCATCTGGAAAGGGATTCTGTTCACTGAAAAATGTGACAGAGCTGATGGCTTTTTAACTGCAAGTCATCTATGATTGCTGGTAAACACCAAAAATTAGCATTGATCCCCCTCAAATGAAAAAAACAACAACAATAAAGTACTTCAGACAGGCTTATGGAAACACCTTCTCGGCAGATGTGCATGCTAATTAATAATTGTAGATGGCAACCCTTCCTCATTTTTGTAAATTAATGCCAGTTGAATCCTCTAAAACAAATAAACATGACTACAGATGGGGCAGCTACTTGGATATGGCCAGCAGAGCATATGTGGAGTAGGAAATGGGGTGGGACTGAGATCTCTGCCATGCTACAAACAGGCAGTAGACAAGAGCCATTACCAGGAGCTGCCACACTCAGAAAATCAGGGACTTGTGCTTCTGCCCCCCAGGCCACGCTCTGGGACGGTTTTCAAAGAGGAGGTGGATGCTGCCCTGCCTCTGGACTTGAAGGCTGTGTCTGGGAGGGACTGAGGCAGCAGTCACACATTCAGAGGCAGAAGAGACTGGCATCATTTGGGTGTGACAACCCTCAAAACTGTGTTTTACACCAAGAGTATAAGAGGAATGGAAACAGAAAATTAAAATATACTCCACTCATCTGTCTTCCACCAATACTGTGTTTTCCTTCTGGGATGATGAATACACACTTGCAGTGAATGTACTCACCAAATCAACTGGAAACTACTCTTTGGGCTTTGATAGAATTGAACCGGGCTCTCTTAACAACACCAGCAAAAACTCATCAGAGTCTGACATATCCTGACAAAGTTGGAATCCACTAGGAACAGAATAAGTGAGGATCAGAAGCATCAGAAAACAGTTTCATAATTTCAAATAGCCTCTGCACTGAGATACCATTATAAACGTGCTTATTTTATGACAAAACTGTGCCACAACTATTAAAAAAGAACTTTTTCCATATAAATTGGACACAAACACATTATCTTTTGAGCTATTGATTGAAAATGTGGATTTGGGGATTTTGTTTCCATCATCTGAAATCTGAACAGCAACACTCAAGTACCTTTACATTGACACAGGAAATATACATTAAAATTCTTCAGCATACTTTTTTTATCTCAAAAGACATGGAGTATAATTATCTTGCCTTAGAAAAAATTATATCCATCAGAACCTATAATGACAACAGGACTAACAACCTTTGATTTACTTCTGCCTACTACCTCATACTGGAATCCATCTATAACATCCTCTCTGCACCTGGTGCCGTCCTGGTGAATGCTCGATGAGCAAGTTCAGCTAACATAAGATTCCCCACTCTTGATCTAGCAGGTGTGTGACTACAAGGGCTACACCATGTTCATCTATCAAACTGATTGCAAGGAAAAACTTAAAAGGAAGAAAAAGATCTACAGCAATAATATTGAAGCTTTCCAATGTTCCAACAAATAAAATCAATAGACTTTGTCACAGCACAAAACATGAAAGAGTTTTAGTTTTAAAGTACTGCTCTGCACAACACAACAAACAGAAAAATCAAATTATTGTCTACTTGTCTAACACGAAGGCAGCATTATCCACAAACATCCTGCAGCTAGGAGATAAGATGCTGGAGAAATACTATAAAATCGTTTATAATGCAACTAAGAATGATTTGGTAATTTGGACATTTCATATTTAATGAAAAACTCTTTAAATCAGAAATCATCAGACATGCAATGACAAGGCTTATTTATACTCTCTTTGTGTCTCCAACCAATAAATGAATTCACTTCATTTTTAAATAGCATTCTTTTAACATGAAGGGAGAAAGTTGGATGCTTGGTATTACTTTTAAATTAAACCACACAACTGGTATGAATAAAAGGAAGCCCCCTAAAGCATTCCATAATAACAGGGATAACAACTGGCTAGCAGAACACTTGACTTGTTTTTTCCAAGCAGATTTGAAGTGCACTGCAATGTAATGTATTGAAAATTATTTTTAGCCCTTCCCTCCCTGATATCACAAATCACAACCTGTATAAAGCCACATGAGCAAAGATCCATTTGAGCTGTGATTCATATGTGCATATGCTCAGAGCTTGTTCTGCTCAGTGCTCTATAATCAGGGCTGCAAACATTTTTCATTAGTTTCCCTTTTCATTAAAGCTGTGAAAAGAAGGAAGAGATGGAATGAAATGTAAAAAGAATGAACTTGGTATATAAAGGCCTGCTCTGTGTATGTGTGTGCATTCATACTTGATTTCTGAGCAGACAATATTTCATAAAGTAATCATGGAAGAAGTCCTCTATTGCCCTTTCCAGAAAAGGTTTCTCAATCTTCAAATCAAAATATGCAAACACAATCCTATGTCCCATATTGAATATATTCTGACAATCGGGATCTTTTTCTCCAAAACATCACATTTTGCAGAACAGCACCTACCAAATAGGTAATTTTTCATTAAGATGGAATCATTATTAATGCCGTTTTTGGTACGTAGGTAAAGATAATGTATCCATATATTGCTATTATATGGAAGTCAAAATTAGACCAAATACCAAAATATACTCAAGAGAAGTTTAAAACTCATTGTCTTTTTCAAACATGAGTGGAAGGCATGTCTGGAACTTAGATTGTTAAAATTCCTCGTGAAGTTTCTTCCCTGCACTAAAGAAGAGAACCTCCAGAATTCACCTCTAGAGAGGATAGATGAGGAATGAAAGTACAGATGAGACAGGAATGAGCAATTGAGGTAGCTCACACCATTGGCTGAAAGTTCCCTTCTCCAGCTATTTTACTTCTAATATATTTCTGCATGAATATGATCAGTAGCAATAATTTAGGAGAGAATTAAGGAATCAAATTTGACAATCAGTCTGGCTTGTATGAATGATGTGGGAAGCCTCTATCCCTCTAAAACAATGCCAGGAAATGCCTTCACTGTCACAGAGGAACAGAAGCAGGGCCCTTCCACAGCCCATTGCCATTCCA
>VXBI01001221.1:0-122544 GCA_013397375.1 Toxostoma redivivum
TATTCAACCCCCAACACATTCTTTCCTAGCCATCTCTCTTAGTACCTTATCATGAAGTTGTCATCCAGGTGTCCTACAAATCTTCTGGACCTGTTTGTGCCAGCTGTGTGGTGTTCCCCGCTTACGTCCACCAAGCTGAAGTTCCCCCATTAAGAACAAGGGCAGTTGATTTAGAGGTGTCTCTTAGTTCCTCAAAGAGTAATCCATAGCATCATTGTCCTGGCTGGGCGGTCTACAGCAGACTCCCATGATGACATCTGGATTATTTGCCCCTTACCCTGAAGCCTGCAATTGTGACATTGACAGCTGTGAGCTCCACACCTTCCAGCTCTTCAGTGAGCAAAAAGATAATACATGTGTGACCTTCTTGAAAATGTTTACACCAGTGATGCAGCCTTTGCATTTTCTGTAGCTCTCTGTATTACTAAGGTTAAAAAAAGTGCACCAAAGTTTCATGCTTATCTTTCCAGCAATGTCTCCAGGTGAGAACTTTTGACATGGCACAGTTGAAAAAGACAAAAAGCATGAGCCCCAGAGGTAGTCAGAATGACAAAATCACTTCATGGCAGAAAGAAAAAATCCATCACTTGAGTGGCTGTGAAGAATATATTGAAGCTTCTCCCCTTAATCTACAGCTTGGTGGCTGACATTTTCATTCTGGGAACAGGAAGGATGCTTTGAATTGAGCCCTTTTCAATTTGTTTGCCCATAAGCACAAATAATCAACCCACGAGATTTAGAACAAGCTGCCTCTTCTTAATTTCTCTTTGTTTTTTTTTTTGTTTGTTTTGTTTTGTTGGTGTTTTTTTTTTTTGTTTTGTTTTGTTTTGTTTTTTGTTTAAGCTATCCATCTCAGAGAAATCACTACTGCAATGTACTTTGATTCTGGTATGGACCTGCTAAACAACATCTGCACATCTTCCAGATTCCCTAGAAATAGTGAAAAAAAATAACAGATTCATAGAATCATTAAGGTTGGAAAAGACTTCTAAGATAATTGAGTCCAACCTCAACCACAANATTTCTGGCCCAGCTATACAGCCAGGTTTTTACCCAGAATAGAATACACCTCCAAACCATGGGCTGACAGCTTCTCCTGGAAAATGCTGTAGGAGTCCCCATCAAAGTCACTGAAGTCCAGGTAGATGATGTCCATAGCCTTTCCCTTACCCACTAGGTGGGTCACCCCGACAAAAATGAAGCTGCTCAAGGTGAACCTGCCTTTCACAAACCTCTGCTGATGGAGCCTGATCCCCTGGTTGTCCTCTACATGCTGTGTATTGGCACTCAAGACAATCTGCTCTGTAAACATCCACAGCACTGAGGTCAGACTCACAGATCTGTAGTTGCCCTGATCTTTGACCCTTCTTCAAGATGGGCAACATACTGGCCAACCTCCAGGATGAATAAATTTTCAGTAATGACTCAAAATGACTATGACTTAAATCTTTACTATTACACAAAAACAGTAGGATTCAAGATGGCATGAAGAAACTGAACAAAAATTTACATTTAGTGAAGTGATACAGCAGTGGAAATTGGTCTCGTAAGGTTTTCTAAAGCAGAAGTAAAATGTTCTTGCCTTGGTAAGACTGCCCCTTATACAGATGAAATTAACTGCCAAGTTTTAAATACCTATTTACTTCTGAGTGCTTAAGTGCACTGACATGGAACACTTACCGTCTTTTGTTCATCTGCAGAATGTCAGACATGCTCAGCTTCACTGCTTTCTTCCTTGACCATAAGAATGGCTCAAAGAAACTCTAAAAAGTGCAGGAGCACTGACATGTCCCTAGGGTTATACCATCAGACAACAGCATTAATAGAAACAAGGTGTCCTGGTCTCAGAAAAAGCAAAATTCCAAGTGAATCATCAGGCAATGCCTTTTTCCTCCTTCTCTTTCTCATTACGTGTTAGAATGACAAAGGAGATGGGAAGTAATGATGCACAATTGAGCACTAACTTCTTTAAGTCTGTAAGGCACTCAAGTACATACAAAATTTATTCCAATGGAAGGTGACAGGGAGAATAGAAGCTATGCTGGAAGCCCAAGGGGAGAATGCACATAACAGAGACAAGTACTGTAAAATAGGAGTATATACCATAATACAAATAATGCACGTGGACATAAATTCACCTTTACCAGAAGCCTTTAAGTATTCAGTATGTAAGTAGTTCTCTTTCACTTGCAATGAATTAATGTCTTAGTATTGGGTCCTCTTGTGATTTTATTTCTACGTCTCGGATTGAGAATAGCTGACATAAAGTTTGTATTTGCAGGTGGCAGATGATGCAATACACAGCTTTAACCCTTTATGTCACCAAAGGAGACAAATTAATGAAACCAGTATATGTCACCACAACAATGGATTGTGCATGAAAACATGACACTGAATACCAAAAAACAAACCCAGCAAGCAGCTACCTGAATTGGAAATTGTCATGAAAATGGTCCTTGTCTTGTGTATAAATCTTCAGTACAAGTTTTCTGGTCCCTCTGAAAACATAGTAACTTCACATTGCAATATTGTTGTGATTCAAGCTGTTTTAACAGCAACTTGGCGTACAGGGGAAGAAAACAGAAGCTGTCACCATCTAATTGGATAAGAATTTTGCTCTTACTGTGTCTGCTGTGGTCACAAATGTAACAGGGAAGGAAAAATACCATACAGATTGAAATACAAGCTCTTTATAATAAAGACAGGAGAATACATAACAGTGTCTGATCAAGATGCAGACTTCAACATGTTCTTCAGCATACCCATCTCTGTGTGAACGTAGAGCCAAAAATACGGTAAACGATGCCACACTGACAATCCTCATCAAGCTAACGGAGTGACAAGGACTAGCATCCGGAAAGCAGGTGTGACTTCTGCATGAGAAAGAAGTACTGGTATGTCTGCACCAACCTACTCTCTCACTTGAGCTCTTGGCTGTTAAGGGGAAATAAGAGAGTATGCACCATCTTCCAGTTAACTTTTGTTTTATACCATGTTTGAGTAACTGTTGGAGAATAGGCAGGCTGCCTCTGGATAATCCTTCATGGCATTTTCATTTCAATGTAATTAACAAAGTTACCCCCTCTGCAAACATAGCCCTTGCTGTTTAATCAGTCACATGGCTGCAGAGTCCTAAAGTTCTGTCCCCACTGAATGGAATGTTCAGTTTCATCAAAAGACAGTTAGATAAATTCTGACTGGTGACTTGTTTAATACTCTTTGCTTATTGCTCTTTTCTCACCTACCTTCTACACCTTTTTTCAGTACACAAAGATTAGGGATGAATGACTTCTCAAATGATACACAAGTCAACTGCAAAGAAGTCAAAATTGTGTATCCCTTACCTCTTTGCCTATCCTGAACCTACTTCCTCTTCTTTCTTAAGGTCAAAACAACCACATAAACTACTTTTGCTAGCTCCTTGCTGAACCTATTTTTCAGCATACAGTTGAAGTCCCTATTCAAAACTGTAGGAATTTTAACTATTAGATTTTTCAGGGGATGAACAGAGAGGAAAGCAAGACACCAGCCTAAAAATCCACTTATAAAAAACTAACTTTGTTTTTAATACTCTGTGTCATCTTTTTTAGTTTAGACTATGTGTTTGGTAAACCTGATCATCCAAGCATTCATGAAAAAGTGACAGTAGGTTGGGCATTATTAACAGAGCTATTAATGCTGAGATAGTTGACAGGGCTGGGCATGTATCAACAGCTCAAAAACTGCACACAACTTTTGAGGCTTACCACTGCATCAGCTGTGCCTTTGTCCCAGTGTGCACAGAGGCTGTGGCAGCATTTGCTGTGTCTTTATGCCTCCAGAATCACTGAGTTGCCAGCTTCATTCATGATCTGAGGGAGTGAAAAAAACTTTGCACTGAAGACCAGACACATTTAAGGAAGAAGCCATTTATATCAACGAGTAAAAATTTCTGTATTTTCTTTGTTTCTTTCAGAAGATGTGAGGGGAAAAGAAATATTAATAGCATCTGAAATGTATAAAAGATGTTAAATGTTTTTCATCTGGCCCACTTACACTGCTGCCTACTTCCCAGGAGATACCGATGCATCAAGAAAGCATCTTGCTATCTACTGCACTTTGCTTATCTTTGTCAGAGCCCAAGTGACACCATTTCCAATTTTATTACACTATTTTTGAAATTAGGCAGGAAATGAGCTAAAGTTCCTCAGTATGGACTGTAGCATTGTGCTTTTTTTGTGTGTGCAGTCCAAAAGGTATTTCAAGTGTTTTGCTTGTCACTTTGTACTAGAGAGGGAATTCTATAAAAGAGAAAATAGTTCCATCTTAAACACAGATTTATATGTACCTTAAGTAAAGATCTTATCCTTTTTCTGGTACACAATTTGGAAAGTTATACATGATAACTGTTTTCCCAGTACCTTTTTTTCCATAATGTGCTAAGATTGCCAGGAAAACAACTCATCTTGAAAAATACAGTAAACTAATACAGAGAAACAGCAAGATAACTATTAAAATTCTACTCTGGTAGAAATAACTCAAATCCTAATCAAAATAATAGGACCAACTGCAGTTGCATAAGCATGGCTTATATCCTAAATCTACCTGTTAAAAAATAATTGCAGGTCTTCTGGGGGTTTTGTGAAACTCAGAGAGGAAACTGAAAATACTTTGAAATTACTTAAACATGATGAAATACCTGCAGCTAGGAATTAGATTGTATTTCTTCATGCAAACTCATATCATCATATGACTTACAGTTATTGACCAAACCCAAAGCTACTTTCAATTTCAACAGAAATGTAGTATCTTCTTAGTTAATTTTTATTATCCAGCTAAATGGTCATCTGCAAATAATGAGTTCTTGAAAAATAAATTAAACTGGGTCACTGCAAAGTCATCAGGAACTCTGGGGATGGGTAATGTGATACTGTGCCTTTTATATCCAAGTTGGCAGTTTAAATCCAGTCCAAGCCAGCAATGACTGGAGCTTACTGCCACATGCTTTTTGTCACGTGTAACAGGTTAGCAGACTTGGTTCATTTGGCAGTGAAAAAATAACCTTTCTCTATGGTCTGGAGAAACTGTCACTGAAAACTAAATTATCCTGCATCACAGAAGGACTATTGGCAGGCACCTCTGGAGGTCGTCTGGTCCAATCCCTCTGCTCAAGAAGGGCATGTCCAAGTGCCTTTTAACAATCTCCAAAGGAGACTTCAGAAGCTCTCTGGACAATTTGTTCCAGGGCTCAGTCCCCTTCATAGTAAAAGTTTCACAATATTCATAGGGATTGTCTGTGTTTCAGTGTGTGCCCATTGTCTCTTGGTCCTGTCCTGAAAAGATCTTGGCCTTGCCTTCTTTCACCTTCCCTTTCCCAATACTAATTCACATCAGCAAGGTGCCTTTGAGCCCACTCTTATTTATGCAGAACAGTGCCAGCTTTCTCTGACTCCCTGTATATGCATATGCTCCAGGTCCTTTAACTATGTCAGTGGCCCTTTGCTGGACTTTCTCCAGTACATCCATGTCTTCTCTTCAGCTGGAGTCCACTACTGGCCACAGCACTCCAGATACATCTCACCAGTGCTGAGCTAAGGGCAAGGATCACCTCTCTGGACCTGCTGGCAACACTGCTGGCAACACTCCTCCTAATACAGTCCAGGATACCTTCTTTGCCAAAGTAACGCATTGTTGGCTCACGTTCAACTCGGTGTCCACCAGGACTTTTTTCTTTGCAATGATGCTTCAGACACTGGTATCATCAATGTGAGTCTCTGATAACCTCTCTGTGAAATACTGGGTGTTCCATTCAGATGGGGCACACACTAAGAATAAGATGTGTGAAATGCTTCAAGCTAAGCAAAGCTCTCTTCTCTCAGTGCAGGGCTAATATAAACAAACAGGCACCAGTGCAACTTACTGAACACTTTTCAGATGAGCTACAAAAATCTGAGGCAGTTAACATACTACAAGGCAGTATGATGAGATTTTTTGCAGACACACTCTCAGAATTTCACATAACAAAGAAATGTTCTGTTTACAAAGAGGCTTCTAGGCTTGTACACTGTTTATGCAATATATGTTCAAATCTACATTTTGATTTTGCAGAGCAGTAATGTTAACTGCAAATATATAGTTCAAATGTTTACACTACCACAACTTATTGCATCACCACTGTGATACCTCAAGATAAGACTCTAAATAAACTGACTTATGGGTGGGCTGGCTGCCTGCATAACTAACTGTATTCATGCCCACTAAGGCATATGGACATATACTTCCTCAAAGAAAAAAAAAATTATTTTATTCTTTATCACTTAAATTGTAATTAAGTAATTAATTATGCTTTTATTTCAAGGTACCAGTCTACTACTTCAATTTTATTATTCTTTAACATGTATTGCCTATCTTCTCTTCATCTCAGAAAATACTTCTATGACATTTGGATTCTACATCCAGGAAGAACCAAAGTGGACCTCTCTACAGGAGACACTCCTGACCTCTTGTTGCTCTTATAAAAGTATTTTTGTGGAACTCATAACAAAAGACTGCATCTATTGAACTAAATGATCTCTTTATTAGGAAAACACCAACACCACAGTCTTCAAAATTACTGGAATTTTATTTGCCTCAGGCTTATGACTTGCAACCAAAGACATTGTGCAAAGAAAGCAAAGATTAAGTACACTTTAGGGAAAAGGTGATAATCCACATTGGTAACATAAAAGATCAGTCTGATGAAAGAAGCCATACGTTACACTATATAGATTGCAATATTCAATAGCATTTTGAAACCAACTTCTTTAATAGAGAAAAAAAAAGTTAAGCAAAGTTTACAGTAGACATAAATTTGATACAATTCAAAAAGCCTTTTTTGGAAGATCATCAAGCATAAAGTGGAAAAACGTATATGGGGCAAGGTGTATGAAAGCTAACTACTGAACATTTATAAGCTATTGAACAAAGTCGCATATGTGTACCACAGTGTAAAAAACCAATACAGGACAAATAGAAAATTTGAAAACTGCCTGATGAAAAATAAAATAACCAGTGGCTTTTAATGACTTCTCCTGGTTATCAATGCTACAAAAGACTCTTTTTTTGTTGCCTTTCTGATGCCACTGAAAAAAACCTTATCAAATGATAAAACCAGGCACAATCAAATCATTACCAAATCAAAACCAGCCCATAGAAATATACTCTCAACCCACATTTTCTCTCAAAAGTTTTCTTAGTTGTTTTTTTAGGCCCATTTGGTCACAATATGTTACATTTTTTTGCCTTTTTTACACCATGATATCATATGTTTGTCTGGCACTATCCTAAAGCTAATTTATAGAGAATGAGAATACAGAAACAACCCGATGTCTATTTGACAAAAAGAACTCACTGGGTGTAAAATAAGAGAAAAGAGAAGAGAAGGGGAAGGGGTCAGTTCTGCCAAGAAAATAAACCCTATGGATCACTCATCATCACTTCCGCTTGCTTCCGACTGGTCCTAGAGGTAAGAGACACAAGACAAGTCAGAAATTCTTTCCAGCTATTCTGTGGAATTTGTTAAAGAAGGAAAAATAAAAGGAAGTATGAGGAAGAAATATGACAATTAAACTGACAAATCAAGATAGCCTGAAGAAAGGTACTAGGTTATTTAGTATTTCTCTTTCATGAAATTTCATGTAATTGCTGTAGACTTCTTTAGAGAGGGAAGACAGAGAGTCAGGAAACACCAGCTCTTTCTTTCTATCCAGACATTTAGAAACAACTGGGAAGACATCTATTTTCATTTGTTGCAATAATAGAAGCACCCACTAAAAAAAGGTAAAAAATAATCAAGCTGTAAGTTTTTCATCTGTGGACAGAAGTGAACAGACCATGAGACTTAAGGGTTCAATGAATGTAGGAAAAGCTTGAAGAAGTAAGATCCAAACTTCTTAGACTTCTTGTCTTCCAGCACTGGGACCAGATCTCATAAGCACGCTAAGATACAGTTAACACCCCCACCCAATTCTCTCAGGATGATCACTACAAGTTAAATATGTGCTTAAGCATGAATGGTTGAGAATTCTGACAGCAAGCAGGACAGGGCAGAGACGCAATCACTGCAACCACTTCCACAGTCTCACTGAACAAAACTTACATTTTCATCTTGATCCTCATCACTATCATCATCACTCACGACAGGCTTGGGTTTTGCTCTGCTTTGCCTCTTCTTGCCTTTTCCTTTTTCCCGACCTTTTTCATCCTTCTTATTTAACTTGATTTTGACTTTCACTGATTTTGCTGCAAAAAGTTTAACAGCGTACATTAATGTAACATTCACTTATCAGCTTTAAATGCTGTCTTTTGTTCACAGAAATTCACCTCTGGTAGTGGCTTGAAAAGGCATTCCCCTCTGACTTTACATGGACTGTGGAAAGCAAGGGGTATTTTCTTTTATTTCTCGCTTTTAACAGTTTTAACAATAATATATATTAAGCTATAAAGACTAAGGTGACCATATGCATCCATACACCAATGTATGGTGTGCACAGGTAGTGTATGGTCCTGTGAGAAGATATGGATTTAAAAATATTTTCTTCCTTGCCACAGAAATGTCTGGCCTTTGTATAAACAGACTTTTTTTGTATTTTTAAGTACAGAAATGCAATGTGGAGGTTACTGGTGAATTTTTGAGTTCATATCTTTCTAAAGAACATGTTATTCTGATTCCAGAATATCCACTCATTTCCAAATGAGCTACTGAAGTTGCATGCTTTAGCACACAATGTGTGACACACCTGGAAGGGTAGCTCTGGGCCAAGTACTACACCTTCTGCAACCAGAGAAAAAGGGTAGCTGGAATTTGGATAGATGTACTGGATAGCACAAACTGCAATGAAGGAATCCATCCTTTTTCACTTCATCATGTTTCCAAATCTGCAGGGACTTAATGAGCATTCTGAAACAATCAGAGTTTCACTTAGTCCTTGTCACACTGAAAAGTGTTTTCAACATCATCTGGTTCTTAACCATGTGATGAACTTTTATATCACATCATGCTTGAAGGTTGACCACTTGCCAATAAAGACTGTCTCTAGCCTTTATAGGCATTTCCATTTACAAACAGCATGAACTGGCCCTGAAGGGCTTATAAACAATTATGGCTGCCCACAAAGCACCTCTATGATTTGTTTCTGGCTTAAGAATAGTTTAAATGGAAGTAAATCAGAATGCCCAGCTGAAAGACCAAAACAATGTTACACTTAAGCAACCTTAGTAAGAAATTACTTCCACCAATGGAAAACAGAACCTTACAATCAGTCTCCATGCAGAAGCATCAAAACCTGCTCTTCCATCCCCAGATCTATTTCCTTGTCAGTATCTAGCAAGGGACTCACATTCTGATTCTGATTCTTCTTCTTCGTCTTCTTCTTCATCATCATTGCTTTCATCCTCGCTTTCTTCTTCTTTGGCTATCTTCTGTCGTGCACTTTTGAACACAGACTGAAGAACAATGGAATCCTCATAGATCTACAGTACAGGTACAAATCTCTGTCAGAACTATGAAGGCAAGCAGAATCAGAAATTCACAGCATAGACCTGAATTTCCAATGCAAGTCTACAGGGTATGTGGCATTTTCAAATATGAAGTAATAATGTCGGTTGCATGAATTGTAAGAGAAAGACCAACACTTGTTCTTCATGCTCTAAATTAAGAATTTGTCAGTAGTGAGCTGCAAAGAAACAAATTTACCATGTATTACGTCTAAAATGTTTAGTTAATGTTTTTCTTATTATTTCTACTACCATAGGATCTATTGTGCATTTTCATCAGATCCTAACACCCTTGAAAACGTGCCAAAGGAACATACTTCAGCAGTAAGCACGTTAATTAAAACATGGGTTATCGTCTGGCAATACAGTTAATAATGACAAATAGCTAACCCTCATTTAATTATCTTTAGTTATTTTCTGAAATCCAAAGAGACTACATGGAAAATAATTTATCCCAAGCAGCTCATACCTTTCTTCGTGTCAGGTCTAAGAAGACTGGAAAAAAAATTAGGGCTTGCTCTAAATTGAACATGTGCTCTCAAACATTCTGTAGTATCCGAAGTATCTTGAGTACATCAGATTTTTTCTTTAACCTCCAGCATGAAGGGACTCTCTAGAGTGACTACTTTTGGATTGTAACACATTTCTTAGATTAACAAAGTAAAAATCTCGTTGTGTTGCTGAGTATCTGATTCTTTGTCATCACCTGAACAAATGACCTTGTATGGTTTGTTTTGTAAAACATCAGAAGACAAGCAATGCACAGTTCAGCACTAAACAATTAAGATTAATTACTAGAAAAGTACAGAGTCAAAGACTGCATTTGATTTCATCATCATCATCATCATCATCATCATCATCATCATCATCATCATCATCATCTAACTTGCCAGTCTGTCATTTAACTCCTTTGGATAAATGACACACTTTCTTGTATAAAGGGACACTAGATATTTGTGAAAAAGATAACGGAAGGATTTTTGGCTGCTATTATGTAGTCTGTATGCTAAACGTGATAGAAGTGCTCTAATACTTGGTGGGTTCAACAAGCTGAATTAGAAGAAGTTTGTTCAGTATACTTAACATGAAATAGCCAATTCCTGCTTTTTTTACTTGACCACCAAGTGCTTTTTTTGAAAAACTGCCTTTCACTGTGGATCGTCCCCCATTCTGTGAGTTCCTCTGTGCTTTTTGTTTTGAGATGTTTGACTGCTCTCAATCATGGTAACATTTTTATATATCTGTTCTCTATAAAAAAAATCATGAATGTTTTGAGAAGGCTGCTTTCCTGTCTTATGACATTAGTGAGCTGTGAGACTCCAGAACCTCCTTCCTTAAAGTCAAATAACAATTGACTTTTACTTATATGTACTTCTTTTCAAGTCAGCTATTGAGAGAATCTGCCAAGTTCCTCTTGAGAACTATTTATTTTTCTTATACATAAGCCTAGGATATTAAACTGTTCTTAGGAACGGCTCTTTCAACTAACCTTCTGGTCTTTCTCACAAAAACACTTTTCTAAGACAGAAAGAATTAAACACCTGTACAACATTTTGTTTTTCCAATGCTGGCCACTACATATTTAGGGCATCAATGTGACCCAGACTTTTCAAACAGTCTCCCAATGAAATGAAATACAGGGGCTTCAAAAATTATTTTAACCTTCTTTATGTGGAATTACTTGCAATATACCTATCTATTTTGATACACAAAAAAACCCATGGGGCTACTTCTTGAAAAGCTGTGCAAATAGCAATTTTATTATTTTGACAGAAACCCAGGTTTCTAAAAAGCAAGCAACAATGACAGTAGAACTTTCTTCACAAAGGGAGAAGCAACAACAAAAGAACTTCACAACAAATTACAACATTCATCAAAAATCTTCTGTTTGAAGAGACACACAAGCATTTTTAACCCTGTATATATCTGTATGCCATTTGACTATTACAACATGAAAGGTTTTTCAAAATACTGAGGTTTCATTGAGGACAAAAGCCTTAACACTTAAAGTCCTTCTATCCCTGAAAATCCTGAAAAAGTTTCCATCTCAGATGGAACTGCTTTGCTCCAAGGAAAAGCAGCACATACCACACTAACAGAACACTTGAAGTGTTCTGTTTTGTGAAGTTGACTGTGTGCTTAAACAATTATGTGAATTAGCCCTTTTGTTTTGAGTGCATACACAAATAATCTGATTTACTGAAGTCAATTGGTATGTCACACTAAAGGTAGACCAGAAATGTAACAAAGAACACAAGGTATCAAGGAACTCTGGAAATTGGAAGCAGAAGTGTCCTGCAACTCAAGGGAAATCAAAACGAACAGTGTGAGAACTTTACAGAAAAAAAAAAAAAAGAAAGCCTTAGACACACATTATTTGGCCTTCATGATATAAAAAGTAATATTAAGTCTGGTAATTAATATTGATCATTGGAATAAAAAATAATACTGCAACACTGATACATGTTAGGTTATTTTCAAACAGAGTAGCAATATCTCCTAACAATTCTATCCACTCAGCATTACTCCTCTCAATTCTACCATCTCTGGTAGAAGAGACCAGTTTTCCATAAGCAGGTTGAGTCATTCTGATGTGAATAATTTCATTATTTTTCCCATTTCACTACTGCTTTTTCTTTACTTCTTTTTATCTCCTCTTTTACCAACTTTCACCATTTTCTGAAGTCTCAGTCATACTTTTTGTTATTAACTTTCCTTCACTTTTTTCCCCCTCTTGTTATAATTAGATATTCATAGCCATTTTACTGCTATACGAATAAGCAGTAAACTGAAAATTTACATCTGGACATGTAGCAAAACTATGTCCCAAGCATTCTACCATAATTATTTAAAAAAAAATTTCAGTTCATGTATTTGTAGTTGTTTGCATGTAACTGAAGACAGTAAAAAACACATGTACATATTACAGAAATAATATTTTCTGTTTCTTGATATCAAAAATAATCACTAAATGATGCACTGAATCCAACAGTTCTTCCTAATAAATTCCATACTAATTTTTAATTCTCAAAATTTAACATAAACTCCCTAAGTTAGCTAAATGTTATCACTAATGTTTAGAAATTTTAAGAAAACATTTGTTATTGGCAGCATCATCCTTCAGCTTACTTTTATTTAGGCTTCAAATAACATTTTTTTTATCTCCTGCATGTTATGGAAGCTGTCTTCATGGTCTCTGTTTCAACTGAATATGGTGTTTGCATCTTTTTGGATCTCATCTACAAAACAATCATCCAAGACTGTGTTTCACTGTGTTGTGCGACAACTTCCTTATCTGTTTGTCTTGTATCTGCAATCCAGATTTCATAGTTTTTCCTTTTGTATCAGCACCCTGCTCCAAATTCTGAGCCCAAAGGCATGCGAAATATCTGTTTGAGATGAGTTTGCCATCTAAACCTGAGACTTGTCTGGGATTTATTCCTACTGTTTCTTAAAATGGACACTGACCTTTCAAAAATTAAAAAAACCCAAAAACAGAGGCTTTAGAGGGTAAAAAGCTTCATATATACATGTTTACTGATGGACAAGCTTTAATTTTTCTCTTTCATTAGCAGAACTGAAGAGCTTTCTATGATGCATTTCCTCAACATCCTGTCCTAGAGCTGTACTGTTACATCAGCTACTTCTGTGATCCACTGTGGAAAACAAACTGATCTATCATTCCACATGCCTTTTTACTACAGATTCAAATAGTTTTACTGAAGTACACACAGATCAAAAAAACTACCTCAGAATTAGCACTAAACACAAATTTTCTGAAAATATACAATGCAGCAGTGTCCAGCAAATTCTGGATTCTAAAAATATGGCCATTTTTCTCCACTTGAAGTAAGAACTGACACAGAGTTTATATACAAAAATAATACAACAAACACTAAAAACATTAGATAGGGGAAACCTGTATGTTTAAGAGAAATTAACTCATTCAGACCTGAGATCCCTCCAAGTTGAATGTCTGCGCATTGTGACACAGCAGCATGACATCTTTTTCTAAATCCCCAAGACTCCGATATTTATGGTTGCGAATTCTTTCCTGTTGCATTTGTTGAGGAAATGAAGACAAGTATTGATGGGCAGTGATGCAGAAAGAACAGCAGAGAGGAAACTGAATTAATATTTGATTCAACATATTAAAAGCTTTATCTTAAAAAATTTTACCTTAGTATCAAGAGAAGTATCTGCTTAAAACATAGAATGTCTTGAACCATGTTGTTACTCAAAAAATGTATCAAGGTAAAAGAGCAAAAATTAAGCAATTTCTTCGTGAACTGTAAGGGTTAAAAGCCATGGAGCTCTTTCAGTAAAAGAAGTTCCAGTTTTGTCTTTCTAATAAAGAAATCCAGTAACTGTAACACAAGTGAAAGTTACAGAATTATGATATCACCCAAAGTGCAACATGCTGCCTAGACTCCATCCACTAAACTCTGTTTGGATCTGACCTCCCTCTTCCAAGATATGAGGCTAGGGTCTGGAAGGTGAAGCCCTATGAGGAGCAGCTGAAGTCATCTAGTCAGTTCAGCCTGGAGAGGAGGAGACTGAGGAGAAACCTCATTGCAGTCTGCAACTTCCTTATGAGGGGAAGTATAGAGGCAGGCACTGATCTCTTCCCTGAGCTGACCAATGGTAAGACCTGAGTGAATGGACTGAATTTGTGGTAGAAGAGGTTTAGGCTGGGTATCAGGAAAAGGTTCTTGACCCAGAGGGTGGTTGGGCACGGGAAGAGGCTCCCCAGGGAAGCAGTCACAGCAGCAAGCCTGACGGAGTTCAAGATGCATTTGGACAATGCTCTCAGGTACATGGTATGATTCTTGCAGTGTCTTGTGAAGGGCCAGCATTTGGACTTGATGGTATGTGTCCACTCCTTACAACTCAGGATATTTATGGTTCTATGATTTTAAACATAGGGATAGGTATATTCCACTAGAATTACTGAATTTTGGTCAACAGTGTGTTTTTATCAAATCTGTTGACAGATTCACAATTAGGACTTTGCAAAAAGGCACTGAGATGTCGTCCATGTCACACTACTATAGTTTGATTTAGCCTTGAAATTACAGTGATACACTGCAATATACGCTAAACAAAATTACAAACAAAGTGTGTGACTATGTTTAAAATCTAATCCACCAATACAGGTGGCATGAAATATTCATATTGTTATTTTAAAAACAACTTTATGCTCACCCTTCTGTAAAACAGAAAGCAATGGAGGAATCGCCTCTTCCAAAATTCCTCCATTCCTTACCTTTATCTTTTTGAAGTCCACTGGTTTCCTAATCAATTCATAATACTCCGGCAGCTCTTTCCTAGATGGAAGTTGAATGAAGACTTCACTTAGCTGCCGTCCTGAACTGTTGAGAAAAACAAAGCCATACTGAAAAGAATTATTACAACTTTCTCACAACACATACATACTCTGTAATAGTAAGAAAAAAAATAAAATAATGGAATAAAATCACAGTTTTTCTTTCAAAGAATTAGAAATTGAACCCTGATTTCTAAATTTGGTACAGGTAATTAATTTATATTTGAAATTTTCAACTGTTGTCCTAATGTATCATTAATATGTCATTGACATCTAACATCATTAGAGTTGAATATATATAAGAGGCTTTATGAAAAATGAATCAGGATTTGCATCTGAATTCCACAGTCCTTTGCTGAGTGTACTCTTATTGTTTCCTTGATTTTTTTTCAGTAATTTTTAGCAATTCTCCCTTCTGTCACTCTTAAGTTTTTCTTCTTCTTGATCACTATACAGTTAGTCTTGTAATTCCTCATTATAGCAAACCATAATGATTTCCATTATAGTATATGCTGATTGCTATTAGACTACCTTGATGCTAAAACAACAAAAAAATTAGTAACTTCTCCTGATGACAGCTGGGCTTTTGGGAAGATCACTCCAACTATACTGAAAATCACTACTGCCATTTGTACTTCATTCATTTGAAATAAAGTGATAAACTTTCTATAAACCTTTTATACTGTCAGAACATTGCCTATAACTCAGAGGTGTCCAAACTTTCCAAGATTCCCATACTTCCTGTTTATCCTCTTTTAATAGCTACTTTAACACTTTCATACTGAGGATCTTTTTTAATCTTCCTGTTTGTCATTTTCCAAATAATACATGGCTGTAAGTCACCTTGAGAGGAAATATGCTGATGACACTCATGGGTTTAGTTCCCTTTGTGTTGCTTCTGGTTGAGTTTCTTCCCCCATGTGCATGTAATTTCCACAGTGTAGCAGAAAAAAGCAGTCCTGTGAAGAACTGCAAACAGCATTCACAAGCATTTCCCAGTTCACATTCACATGCTTTATTCTCTCCCAGCTACTCCAGAAAGGCCCTGTTTACTCAGCTGAATTTTCAGATAGTATCTCAGGAATACCAAACTCCACAGGAGTTGGGCAAGAAGGCTACCAAGTACTGGTTTCCCCTGGGCTTTCTTTTGCAACCACCGTCCAGCATGGTGTAGGATCTTACCAGACATTAAACTAAAACGGAATTGAAGATTAACAGCAGCAATTCTGCAATGGAGAATAAGGATGATAAAAAGCACAAAGCTGGCAACAGCTCTGCCCTTTATGGAAGTAATGAATGCCTACTATACAGTATGAATTTCTTAATGCCTGAGGCAACATAATTTGAGAAGGTACTATTTTTCTTATGGACCCGACAGATTAATGAACAAAAGGAATAAACAGATTTTCCTCTTATCCTAACTATCTGGTGCTCACCTAATCCACGATGTTTTATTGTTCTCAGTTTGGTCCTGAGAGAAGGCTGCTCCTTCCATCACAGAGGACAATAATGTAAATACTCTAATTGCAGACTGCTAATCAGCAGCAGTGGCAGCAGTGGCAGCAGCAGCAGCAGCCCTTGTGTACTCAGCATTAGCTACCAAGCTGTCTCCTGGGTCTCAGCAAGGTTCTGGCACACACCTGAATGCACTCCTGGGCGCAGCTGCTGCAGGTGAGACAAGGCAGTGGGCATATGGTGCATCCCTGTCCCGGGAGAGGACAGTCAAAGCCATGTCCCTCATACAGCTGTTGGGAATAGACACTCACAGAGACCACTGGCACCTCAGTAGCAGCTACTAGCAACTTCACCCAACAGATCTAATTTATTTTGGAAGATCCCTGTTACTGAAATAGAAAAAAGCATGAAATGGCCAGGTAACTATCCCAGCCAAGTTCTAACTTATTTCTCTCCTGCCAGCAAATAACTGAAATTCTGGCCACTGCACCTGCCATCTCATTTGGTATGGACTCACAAATTCATTACTTTCATACCTCCCCTGTCCAAGCATTTATACAATGGATTTAAAGGCACCAGTTTTGTTCTTGACTTGTGTGAGGGTCTATGTCATACTACAAGAGAGAATCTGTTTTCATCACCGACTGCCCTCTCAAACGAAGGGAATCAATACAAGTAAAAGCAATGCATTATATACATTCTACACAACTGAGTAAATTAATGTGTGTTTCTATTCCTCTGAAAATTGAGGACTGAATTTTTATTTGTTTTTGTTGTTCACAGAAGGAAGTGTTGAGCAGTGTGACTAAGATCAATGGAATTTCTTCTGAACATACACAACACTACGAAAACCAGCAACTGGATCTCTGGTACCCAAATGGTACCTTTAAATTTCTATTCTCTGTTTATAAAATGAGAATAAAATGCTGTGAAAAAGTATTGTATCTGCAAAACATTCAGACTCCTTAGGAGCATTATACAGAAGCCAAGGGGGAATTCAGCTATTCAGTAAATGATCAGCACACACCTTATACATGCAAGGCACTGATCCTGAGAAAAGCAAAGCAAAACAAAGCAGTATCCTGTTACACCATTACATAGCACACTGTAACTTACCTGCACTTTGGTACAGTGTCAGTGTGGATTAGCTGTACAGAAGGACTATCACTGCTGTGTTTTAATTTCAGTGGCCTTAAAAGAAATTTCTATCTGAGTAAAATTACTGAACCACTGATTCTGGGTTTCTTCAACTGTGCCTTAGAATCTAATACTAAAGAGAATTACTTCAGTAGAAAGGAAACAGCCACTAATAAACTAATTCTGATCAAATTTTAAGATATGTTTAGCCTATTTGTCCTACTGAAATAGCTCCTGATGATTATACCTTTTAATCTCACAGCTGCATTCTTTTCTCCTTACATCCACACACCCACCCTTATATAGTATTTTATATTAAAAATACAACTCATAAATTATTAAACAGCAATATTCTATTTTCCAGGTGCAAAAACAACCGACTGTGATTTGTTCACACGTTCTATTAAACTAGTCATAGAAAATCCTCAAGCTTTTGCTTGATGTAATTAATTACTGAAAATCATTTAAGGCCATGAGAGAAAAAGCATAAAGGGCACAACAGAAGAGTACAACCTGATTTTGTCTACTCCAATCAATAAGAGCTTGTTCTATCATTTTTATAGAACCTATTCTCACAATGAAGTACTATCTTGCACTCCCATTGCATATGTGCATCCATAATATAAATGAATGGGATATTTTCTAACAATCTCAAATTGCTGGGTTGTGGATACAGTAGATGAGAATTAGTATTTATTAATGCAACTCTGATTTTAATCCTATTGCCCACTTACAAAATTAGAAAATAATAACCACAACAACTAGTACATAAAAATCATGTGCTGTAAAAAAAACCACTTATGGTTGCCTAGCAACTAGCAGGCTACGTGCTGAAAGGAAGAAGGACCAGAATAAATTAAAAGATCTGACTGCAAAAGAACTGTGACAGTTCACTGCTACTGCATCAGCTCAACATGCTAGTCCCATGTGTGCTCACATTAAAAACACTTGCATACTGCACAGGTTAAAAAAGAATTAAGAAATACTGCCTATTTAGAAAATGATTTTGCTTAAAGAAATATTTGTGTGCAATGTTCCTGATTTTTTCTTGTTTCTGTCAAACTGCTTACAAGGTGCATACAAGCATATAATTCCACCCTTTTAGTTAGTATTGTCTTTGGTGAAATGAAATGCAGGAACCTCATTTGTATGAGGTTCCTTTTCTATTTGTTTTCCTTGGCCGTATTTGGCCAGAAACAAGCTGCCGCAGGCCTGTTAAAAGCATACAACTACCAACACTATTCCTCCTTTGGAATCAAAAGGAGGAATAACTATGAAGCTGAAACTGCAATATGTTCTCGTATTTCTGGCAAATTTCAAACTTTTAACAAATAACGAAATTCAATTTAGAGTGGGTAGAATGAAGAGTCCTGCATGCTTGCCCAAGTCAGAGTGCTCACAAACAGAACCATGGCTTGAAAACCACAACTTAGAACCAAATGCAACTTACAAAGATACTGTTTAAAAGAAAAGTGAATGTAGGAGAGGAGAATTACAAGAGCTGACATAGCAACTATATAGGGCCATGATTTATTTTCATTAGTGTTTAACGGTCCCTGTTTGGAACTGACTACGGTAGTACATGGTAAACTGTCCCCATCACTGAAATGGAAGTGGGTAAAAATAGTTAAATACGTAATCCCTGGGTTTGACATATGGCTATGTACTCTGTAACTTGGGCTTGGATGTAAGTAAAAATTATATACTTTCTGTGTTTGAATACCCAAGAGTACCAACTGGCATAATTAATTACTAGTTAGATCACTAATGGCTGTGTTACTATCCATTTTAAAACAGTTAAAAACTGGCAACTTAAGAAAACAGCTGAAAAGACTATGAATAAAATCCATTTCCCATACAGGGAAAATACTCTCTCCCTGAGCTGTGTCATCAAAATGCTGAGCAGCACAGACAGGAGTAGACTCTTGCCAAGCAGGCAAAAGGCACAAAAACTTCACCCTTCAATCTTTTTCTATTCTTATTTGAATGCGGTCAACAGCTACCTGATACCAGGAGGAGACTTTGTGAAGTCAACTGATATATATGCAAGCCCTTGCTTTAAATTTATGAATAGATCAGATGGCAGGTAGGGGACAAATTAAATCACTGTATGGAACAGAGCTACCAGCATCCTCAGACTCTTGAATTCAGCTGTTGCTATTTATGCAAAGTTAATGCAAACTAGTGGTAGTACCAAACTGGTACCCAGACAGGAAACATTAAATTCTGACATAAAGCAGAAGAAAACAGTGGGTTTGTAAGGAAGCTGAAGGATTGCAAGGTATGAATGATAAAATCATAGAATTATTGATGTTGAAGAAGACCTGTAACATCATCCAATGGAACCATTAACCTAGTCTACCACTAAGTGCCACATCCTCACACCTTTTCAACATCTTGAGAATGATGATTCTACCACTTCTCTGGGCATCCTGGTCCCACGACTGAGCACTGTTATAGTGTTTTTCCCACTATCCAGTCATAATCTCCCCAGTGGCAACTTGAGGCCATTTCCTCTTGGTTCTGTTACTTGTCACCATGGAGAAGAGGCTGAACCTCTTTCAGGCAGCAGTCATAGAAAGCAGTAACACAGTCCCTGGACCTCCTTTTCTCCAGGCTAAGAATGCCCAACTTCCTTAGCTGCTCCTCACTGGACTTGTGCTCCAGACTCTTCACTAGCTTTGTTGCCCTTCTCTGGACACGCTCCAGCACTTCAGTATCCTTACAGAAGTGAGGGGCCCAAAACAGGAATTCAAGTGTGGCTTCACTAGTGCCAATTACAGAGGGACAAGCACTTCCCTAATTCTGCCAGGATGAGTATCATTCCTTTTCTTTGCTTTCTCTAATTTATTTTTATTTATTTAATCAAGAAAAGAAAGCTACACGTACAGCTTGTCTTCCTCTGAAATAAACCACAAAAAGGAAAAATACAGTTTAGGAGACTAAGCCTGCATGTGTATGATGCAGATCAGCAGCTGTGGCTCAAATGTGGCATAAAAATTCCTTATTCTGAAAGAAAAGCTATTGGCTGTAAAACTGTCCTTTCTTTCAAAAGGTTACAGTATGTTAAGTGGACATGCAGACTACGTTTTGTGTGCCAAACTGATTTGGTGGTGCCAAGCAATAGGATGAGAGGGAACATGCAGATACCATAGCACAGAAAAGTTTCACCTTAACATAAGGAAGAACTGCTTTACTTTGAGGGTGACCATGCACTGAAACAGACTGCCCAGAGAGACTGTGGAGTCTCTCTCACTGGAGACATTCAAGAAATGTCTGGAGCAACCCTGTGTCATGTGCCCCGGGATGACCCTGTCTGAGCAGGCAGGCTGGACTAGATGGCCTGCTGTAGTCCCACCCAAACTGATCCAATCTGTAGTTCTTTGATTTTGTGTTGTGATAACATAACATACATAACATATGATTAGATGGTATTAACTTCTATGGGCATTCCTAATTTTAGAGGGGAAGAAAGACAAATTGAAAGAATGTCAACTGGAAAAATGTGTGACAAAAATGTTGGACTGATGCTCTGCAACATGCTCTCTTCTAAACAGGTGTTTCACACTGCAAGGTTAGAACAAGTTACAAGGGTGCAAGAAGTAATTGCAACAAAATTTCAGATTAAAATGTATTGCAAATGGAGTCTGCAAAGATGATGTGTATACATGTTTCCAGGCTCCTGAATCTACGGTCTTGGTATCGTAAATAATCACATGGAACTTTCAAAATCAAGGAACAAAGGCCAAATCTATCTAGTTATTTCTGTCCCACTATTCCATATGGAAAGATTATAGAACTCTTAATTAATAACTTGTACAAATTAATAAGAGCTTCTAGTCATATAACCTTGTGACCACCATCTTTTATTTTTACATATTTCTACACTTCCTGTGTTTATGCTTCCCTTCTTTACTAGGCGAATTTACGGAGAGCAATCATCTTCCCCTTTCAAGACCAGATAAACAAACCAACTTGCTTCCTCCTGTAAGGTGCTCCCATGCTACTTATCACTGAAATAATTATTTACACTTGTCTCATTGTAAACTAATCTTTCATGAATGAAAAAGCATTCAGGTACAACATACAGCAATTCAAGCTTTAACAGTATCATATCACCCATAATGATTATTTCTGCATCCACACATAGGCAACAGTGTCATGGTAAGGCTCCTGTTTTCTTATGTCTGGACAATACATAGTTGGCTTTGATCAGTAATTTCTCTCTCCAGGTAATTCCTCTTCTGCCAGTTCTACTTCAACTGACATGTGAATCAGAAGAAAAGTTTCTTATTTTTGGTCTGTGAGTACCATATAATGCACTCTGAGATAGTGTACTTCATGACATTTCTTTTACTTCAGACCTAACTGTGTCCAGTCTGCTGTGATTAACACACCATTACTGATTTAATTTTGGCCAGGACATTCTTCATTTTTAATACATACCAGAAATATATTGTGATCTATGCCAACACCAATTCTCCAAGAATTTCTTTCCAGTTCACCAGTAACTTTTTTAACAGTGCCTTCAGCTAGGTATTTTTACTGCTTTTCAAATTAATTTGCTGCTTACTCAGATTAATGAGCTTACTCATTTTTATCTCCTCTTTCTTTCATATTAGCTTATAATGTTCCTGTGGTACCCCTAAAAAAATGATTCAGCAAAATCATAGAATTGTAGAATGGTTTGAGTCAGGAAACACCTTTGATGATAAAACTAGTGCAACTTCTCTGCTGTAGGTGGGCAGAGACATCTTTCACTAGGTCAACTGACTAGAAGTCAGGATTCTGACCATCTTTTCCCTCCTACTTCTGCTTCATTACAGATCTGTTCTCCATTTTAAACAAGTACAGATTAAACCTACACTAATTCAGCTTTGCCTATAATGGCAAAGCAGTGTACAAGAGTAAAAGAGAATCTGCATCTGTAGTACCAGTACATGTTTTATGGTTTGATACTGAGAGCTGAGTAATGAGACCACATGTGCAATTAAAAAAGGTAGCAGTGACTTCAACAGTAATTTTTACTTAATGATTTGGAGCACGCACCCCACAGTTCTTCAGACTGAGGTATCACTTATCCATTTCCAGTTTAACAAAGATAAATATGAAGATAAGATACAGAAATGCCTATCAAGATGAAGAAAATCTTCAAGCACACAATCACTCAATACTGGAATGCAATGCAAAAGAGACTGCATGAATCAAGTACTATCAACTTGTCAAAGACCTCAACAACTCTCACACCAAAGGCATTCACGCAGTCCAAGTTGAACATTCTCAGTGTCTTCCATCTTTGCCCTTTTTCTCTTTTTTTAACTATTTCCTTTTTTATATGGGACACACCCTAGATACCATAATTTCAGGAAACTAATGCTGACTGCCAGTCAAGTCAAATCTCACTGCACTTTTTTCTTCTTCAATGTGTCTCCAGCTCTCTAGAAATATCCAAAGAAAATCAGATTTTACTTGTAAAATGCTCTCTAAGAACTACTAAACTTATTGTCAATGGAAGGTTTCATTAAAATCAACATCACATTGGGATTCATGATGGGAATAAAAGGAAATTGGAGGATTGCTAAACTGTACTGCATAAAAGAGGAAAATCTAAATTAAAAGGTTGAAATTGCACTGAGGACATGTGAAGAGGAAATTAACCTCAATGCTGACTTCCACTTTCTTGCATGGACTTCTTTTTCTGAGGTTTACAAGTAGTGGGGTAACTACCTCTGCATTCCCTTTTTTTGAGAATCATATACTGCAATTATCCACACTGAAAATTTACCTAAAATTTTGCTAATATGTTTGTTTAAACTAGTTTTAATTGTCACATTTAAGTTTGACTGTGCAATTACTATTTACTAGACCTTACTGTTTGTAATACTGAAATCTTCAGCTTTTCTTGACATAGACAACCAATTTTATTGGATTTTTTTTTTAAATAAGGGAGGAAAGAGTGGCATTTATCCCCAGATGCTTTCAACTAAACTCAAGTTCTAGAAAGTTAGGAAAGCACTTGAAAATCCTTCCCTGCATTAGTATTATACACTGTCACCAAAGAAAAGCAGCTAAATAGCATTTCAGATTTTTGTGAGCACCAGGGATTTTACTTTTTTTTAAGACTTTAATAAGAACAGAAGAGTGGTTCTGTATTTACAAGAAACTTTTCTCAAAGGCAAGGGAAAACATGAGATAAAGCATGCAGAGACTTACTAGCTTAATAATGTATTATTTTTTACTTTTTTTCATGCTGTGCTTTAAAACTGCACAAAACTTAATAAAGATTGTAGAATAGGCTTTGACAAAGTAACTCAGGCCTAAGTCAGTAAGATTTTGGGATGGGTATCACCTGACCACCTTTTGGGACACAATCAGTCTTCCATAGTCCAGATGAGCCCTCTGGACTTAGCATAAAGAAAAGATGAACATCTTTTAGGACTGGATATTTAAGCTAAAGACAAAGATAATTTCAAGCATTCAAATACTAAATACATGAAAACCCATTTTTTTCCCCAGATGAAACTCATGGCCTACTTTTCTTCCAATTAACCTGTCCCTCTGTACTTGCCCCAATTGCCTTCACACTCCCAAAAGCCCAGAGCTGAACAAACACTGAACCCCCAACAAAACTGAAGGGTTCCAATGCCTAAAACCCACTTAATTCTAAAGCTGCAAATCCTGAAAATATTAATTGAGCTCTAGAGCAAGTTAGCCTCAAATATTATAAGATATTAAAGTTCCCTGCTGCCTAGATTTGTAATTTTATTCTTTCATAGTGCTGGGTGGTTTGATGCTAGCTCACAAAAAAATCAGAATGCAGAAACTTGGCACTCTTCCTTATAACTTACAGCACTGAAGAGCTCAGTTTAAGAGGTATTTTTAATTCCTTACATAATAGAGCTGCATACACTTTTTAAATTGGGAAGCAATTCTGTCTTGCATAAATGTGAGGTCCAGTGAGAGGAAACAGTATGCCTTGTCAATACACAATAGCTCAGTTGTTAACTTTTTTTGGCAGAAATCAGATAGGAACTTCCTGGGGCACAAACATCAGGTGAAAATCTTTAACCTCCCCAGAAGCTATTAGTTACTATCAGTAGCTATCCCCTACTGAAGGCTAGTGGAAGCAACTTCACTAGCTATTTTAAAAGTGGGAAGTAGATATCCTGATCAGAAGTGCTTGGCTTCAAGAGAAGGTTCAAGGCCAAAGATCTAAAATGTCAGTCCTGACTGGAATAATTAAACACTTCTCCCTTCTCAGCTATTCTGTTAGTTAAGAGTCACGGCAAGCTAAATACACTGAGATTGTAGTCAGCCTTTTGCTCTTTGTTTGTTGCTATGAATTCTGTTGCAATTCAATAAAATACTCTTTTATGTACTCTAGAAAGAGCCCACAGATCACAGAATGATTCATTTCAACAGTTACGTCCAAAAAAAGTCATGGACCACAGCAGTGTGTATTTTACCATGTACCACCCAAACTAGCCTTGTACAGGCAGAGCCAGAACAGTAGCTGCAAAAAAGGTCAGAGTGCAAGCTGACATTTAAAGTCAACGTCTGAAAGTGGTTTACAGGCAAAAAAATACATTGCTATGCCTAGGTGCAGGTCACCTAATGCAAATACTTTTTGACTTTCTCTGAATGCATCTAATATTAACTTAGCTTGTAATAGATGCTATATGATTTAAGTAATAAAATGTACAGCAAAGAAGGGACAAGCACACAAGAAGACTTTACTGATTTTTGGTAGATACAAACTAACTTTAAACACAACTTTTGCAATCTAGTCTGATTCAAAGACATTATGAACTAATTCTCAATTTTCTGCTCATGAAGCATAGCTGTTTTGCAGTTTGAAAATCAGGAAAACAGAACTCTTCAGATTCCATTTCAGATTAGAAGGAGTAGTTTTTTCATTAAGTCCAACTATTTAGCATATTTTTATTCTGAAAATGGAGATTTCTTGACAAATGGGCTTCCATCTCTGATGTTTCAGTACTTCTGTATTTTTTCTTTTGGCAGCTCTGATGCTCATGGTATAAGCACTACACATTTCAGACAGTCTTTCAGTCTTTCATTGTGAGACCCATGTAAACTTGAATTAATAAACCTGCAGCCATATCACTGAAAGGATTAATTTCAATACATGATCACTTAACTGAAGGAAAGTACTGCTCAAGGTGAATGTTCTTAAGTACACACCTTGAGCAGAATGACTTCAGTCCTAAGTGGGAGCTCTCTACTTATATTTTTCTTACTTTTTAAAATGGTGTTTCAACAGCTTTCTATCAGACGGGTGTTTTAAAAAAACTCTACAAAGCGTTGAGACTTTCAGGATCAGGCCAATAAGAGGAATTAATCTTCAGAAGAGCAGTGCCAACATGTCTTTCTAAAGACTGAAAAAAATGAAGCTGTTATAAAACGTAGAGTGATAGCAGCAGGGAGGGAGAGAGCACATGCAATAAAGACAGACTGTCTCCAAGCTCACCTATCCTTGTAGTTTATCACAGTATCAATGATAGCGTTCATTTGTTTTGTCAGTTTGGGTGGATTGGGCGACAGCTTCTCTGCAGGAGGTCTGCCTCTTCTTTTCTTTGCTTTCTCTCCATCCTCCTTCCCAGAATCCTTATCCACGTTTCTTCTTCTCTTTCGCTTTTTAAGCCGGACTTCCTCTTCCATTTCTTCCAAATTGCCGTCTTCAATTGCCTGACAACCATGGATTCAGAAAGTATGATTTTTAAACAAAAGAGATAGTGCAAAGGGAAATAGCAAATTGTATTTTAAAACAACAATGCAACCCCCCTGCAATTCCATGGGATGCAGATAATTCAACTCAAAATGTTCAGTTTATTTATAAATGAGAGTACAAGAAACCAACCTACCAGCAATCAATGACACACTAAACATTAACTTGTCCTAAAGATCTCACTATCATCTAAATATGTTGTTTACCTGAACCTTGAATTCTGCACCAAATCACAGTTTCACACATAATGGCCTGGGGTATTGTCTCAGTAAGTGTACAGTAAACATTAAATTTTTCACATCAGTGTCAGTTCTGGGTTATATGGTTCCATGCATAACAGACTTTGATACCATATGTTTTCAAACAGGACAGTCTAAAATGTGCTCAGCTCCCAAATCCAGTTCACACACAGTTCTTTGTGTATACACACAGAACGGAGATACCTTATGCAGTCACAACTCCTCTTCCAAGCCTTTTAAGCAACTTTTAAACCACCTAAGTGTTAAAATAATCTCAAAATGTATAATTTTCTTCTAGAATAGTAACCGTGAGGTAGGCAGAAGCACTGACAGTATAGTGGTTTTCCGTAAACAAGACTCATAACATGGGATGCAAAAAACCCATCCCAAAAACCAAACAACACACACAGTCACAGACAATTAACACTAATTTCAATTGTTTCAATTACCTGGATGTATGCTTTTAACCAGACCCAGCAACTCTACGCAGAGGGATAAAAAAATTGCTGCGAAAAACAAACTAGGAATAAAGGGAATCTGTTCACACACACTATCAGATCCACGTCATAAAGCAAGAAGCTGAACTTTTCATGATTTGAGAAAGCCAACAAAAGAAAAGAAATAAAAATACCAGGTCATAAGAGAACAGAAATTGAAAATAAAAAATAAAATAAAACATCTTAAAACTGAGGCTTTCTGATTAAGGCTTTCTCAGAACATAACTGATGTTGATATTTGTTGCTTTTGCTCCTCAATATTGCCTTGAGTACATGCAAATGCTAATCAATCCTTTGTCGTAGCTGAAAGAGCTTTAATCCTAAGGCAATTACCTTCATTTCTCCACAGCACCAAACATGGCTAATATTTATGATCATGTGAGCATAACAATCAATATAAAAAAGTGATTACAGCCTAGACATAATTTTTCTCAATTGTGTACAATGTCTCTTCAAAAAGGTTTTGTGAACAAAATCTGATGCACAATACAAAATAACCTGGCATGTTTAAAAAAGCAGTGGGATTTTGAAATCTATTTCCTATGCATCCTCCGATGTGCAAATCCACAGACAAACACAAAAGCAGAATCCTGAGAGACAGCCTGAAACTAGGCCTTAATAATCAAAAGACAATTTACATCACGCTTCCACAGCATTCAGATATTCACTATGAAGGAGGCTCGAGATCTGATGAGTTAGGAAGAAAAAAGAAGGGAAAAAAAATCTGCACACAAATTCATTAATATTCATCTGGCTAAAGCAGGACACGCACTATAAACCACTGAGGCTAATGAAGATTAAGAAAAGGAAATTTCTCTGCTATCTTGGAAGCTAGAAAAGCTAATAATAAATACAGCATGCAAGGCTGTCAACAGTTAATGTCATTGCTCTCCTCAAGCACTCAGTTGTACATTGAAACACGGAGAACACCGACTTTTGATGTGTTACACACCTACACATGCCTGTGATGTAGTTCTACTGAATCTTCAAGACGGCAATGAAAAAGGATATTTACCTTACCACTATCAGCAGGCCGGCTATCGGAAATCACAGTTAGTGGGGATAAAATTAACAAGCCAGCAAAGCAGCGAGCTGCTAGTCTCTTCATCAGCTGATCAGGAAAAAAAAGAGAGCTGGGGAAAGGCTATGTTTTCATATACAAGTAATTTTATTTTACTGAAAATTTAATACTGAAAGGATTGTGGATACTGAAATCTGCTGTTTCATTCTACCTACTACAAGGCCTGAAGCCTTCCTCCTTCAGCCGGTTTTAATATTGACAACTACTTATCGTATTTCCCCTTATTATTCTAGGCATTCAAATTGGATTTTTATCTGAGCAGTTACTGATTCTTGTAATTATTTTAATAATAATAGGGCAATTAGACAATTGAATGTATGATTTTAAAACTGAAATCAGTTGCATGCATTTTAAAGATGCATTTATTACAGAAAATGTATTTTTTTTGCTCCACAGTGAACAGATGAAGTTTTGGTTACTGAAACTGATACAATAATCTATTCTGATTTACAAGAAATTAAAAAAAAAACAGACCAAGTTACCATTCTGTTAACTTTGGTAACATTTTTGCTGCCTTTCAGAAAACTTTACTTAACTAAAACATATTTATATTTTTGCTTGCCTAACAGATTTTCTACCACCAAAAAGAAATCACAGTGGTCCTGTCATCACAGAGTTTGTAACATCTCACTTTGGAATTCTGCATAAAATTCCAGCTTAGAGTGGGCAGTATTTTGGGAAATACATATTAACAAAAAGAAAAGATAAAAGTGAAAAGTTGGGATTTTTTTTAATATTGCATATAGCAATGTAGTAAAGACAAATGATAAAAATGAAACCCAAATAAACTAGCATATACTCTTTCATTCTTAAAATTAGTGACTAGCAGGTAGCAAAAGAATTCTTAGCATATTACAAATCTACCAGCAAACGTTAAACTTTCTGTTTAACCAGTAATGTATCAATCAATTACTATATTAAGCTTTCAGAATTTCTACGCATGAACGTAAACTCAGACAGCTTTCTTTAAGACCCTAGTGACCCCACTCGGAAATCAGTCTGACAATACAAACAGTACAAAAATGTTGCTAGTGTGACTCTTAACATTCATTCTCAAGACACAAATTTGTAACTTGTATATAAACAATAACATTTAAAACTAAACATATATGCTTTATTCTGTCTCAAAAGATGGCTTAAAACTGTATTTCATTAACCAATTATCAGCAGATAGGTTAATGCTCTGTGCATACATCTACATGTATGATCCAAGCATGTGTGTATTAGCAACAACATATTTATTAAGCTAATTCATCTGAGCTCTTTGTTAGAAAAGCTTACTATTCTAGGCCTTCAATTCCACACTGAAGAGAATGCCCCTCCAAACCTTTGCCAGTACAATAATGATACAAATCCCAGGTACAAATCTCCAGTTCCTGACAGATGATGTCTGTGTGAGAGTGCAAAATAACAGAGACATCTCCCATGTTCAAATGCCTCTGGATTAGTGAGGTGAACAGCAAGGGAGTCAAGGAAAACGGTACATTAATGAAAATTTAACACTTTCCTTCCCTTAAGGAAACTGGAAAAACAGTACCAAAAAGTCTGGACATCTCATTTTTTTCAAAGATGGCTGTAAAAATTTAATGTCAAATTTTCAGGTTGTCAGGCATCTCATGAAAGGCAAATACACCACTGAAATACAACCCTTTGTTAAGTTCTGTACTGACAAAATGTTCCTGCTTTTCTGACTCATATTACTGTAATCTAGTCCACGTACACAAACCAATTTAATTTCTAAGTAGGTAATAGCACACTCATCATGGAATAAAGAAATCAAACTGTGTTCCTCCAAAAAGAAGCTTCCACCTCCCAAGAATAAAACCGTATTTTTCAGAAGGCAAGCATAAGTTACTTCTGAGACAGTCTGTCTTCCTTATTGCTGCTTGCAATCAGATTTTCACCCTTCCTAAAGGAAGAGTTGTTCTGAGGCGTAAGTTTTCTTAGGGAACATCAATACAACACTGATACATGAGCACCAAACAGAAACAAAGTAAGGATAAAATGAAAACTGTTTATTTTCTCCATTTGAAGGACAGGATATTACAAATGCATTCTTCTATTGACTATGACAGAGAATTACAGATGCAAATAAGGTCTAAATACTAACAACTCAGTTTTGTTTCACAACTGCAATCTGCAAGTCTATAATTGTGAAGGCCTTACACAACTAATATGTTTTACAATAATTTTATAGGAATCAGGTAATATAAGCGTGGTCACAGAGTAAATCAGTGGAGTTGCTCACCATAAAATCAGCTTTGGTGTCTAAGGCCTGTCTTGTTTAGATGGTAAAACATTGCAGTACATAATATTTTTCCTACGACTGAAGATAACTAGGTAACTAGAAAATTAAGACAGTGAAAGCTATCAGCACTACTTATAGTCTAAGAAACTGGACATACAGAGCAGAAGTAGCAAGGAACCAGGTAGTAAGTCTGCCTGATGCTGTTCAGATGAAATGGGACACTATCACAGGACATGCAACCCCTTCCTGTGTCCCTCTCCAATTGTACCTTAACACAATGAACATTCAGAGAACTTGCTGCATCCCTTCAAACATCAATGCCCTGTCTCTCTCCAACTTGCAAAGGTGAAAGAGAGCTATTGTAACTAACACTATCATGTGAAGACCACACTGCAGTTCACATTCTTAAATATATCTCTTCAAAATCCAGTTCTCTTGCTTGGGTTTTTTTTTTTTACCATTAAAACTCCTGACATCTGGGGCTGCTTCTAATTTTCACATCAGAATTGTTTCTTGGCTCTGCAGAACAAGTTTCCTGACATCATAACTGAATATTGCTATGCAACACCATAGAGGGCAGTGTACTAGACAAAGACTTTGAGGAAAAATGCCATTAACACTTGACAATTAGATGAAAGGGCTTAAGATATTCTATCAACAGTGCAATCAATAAATAATTAAAAATAAAAAAATTGATGAAGAGTTATTTTAATTCAATTTCTTCTCCTTGTTGGATATTATTGCACAACAGATTCACCAGCCTAGTTTTTTCTGAGACTAAACTAAAACAGAATATAGACCAGAATCTGTCAAAGGCAAAGAATTAGTGACTACATCCAGTTTTAGCCTGCTTTCATAAAAGTGTTATTTTTACTAAAAAGTCAAAATGCAGCTATTACAAAAAACATACCAACTTGTAATACATGGTCGTCTCAAATAGGCTGAAATTCCACCAAACATGGTAAATGAGTTCTTCAGCCATACATTCATCAATCAAGAGTCTGCATCTCAGATCACTGAAACTTTTTAAGGAGTGGAAGAAGATAGACTGTTTTGCATTTGAAAATTATTAATAGATGCCCAATTATTGGCACTGAAACTCCAGCTGCCTACATTTAATTAGACATTAAGGAGAACAATAATGTAAATTATAGTTTTTTCCGAAATTTTGATTCAAAGACTGATGCTAAAATGCCCTGACATAATCATGCCAAAATATGAGTTTTCTTTAATGAGAAATGGTCTCAACAAAAGCAATGAAGCATAATATAAAAAAACCAAAAAATATCAAAAAAGGTAGTGACTTAAAATATTAATAGGAAAAGATTTTATTGTCAGTTTTCCGTCAGGTCTGAGAAAATCTTTTCAGGTCAAATATCCTAATATTTAATCTTGATAAAAAATATCTTCATGCTGAAGCTTCATCTTTAATATGATAAAGTAAAGCATCATGCAGAGCCAGCATGAACAAACTCTCTCTAAGTTATGACAAGCACATAAAATTTTCTTCAGTTCAAAAGTGAAATCTTGTTAAAAAGAAAAAAAAATCTGCAATCAGTCTCATTTGTCCCTCCCCCAAAAGGAACACAGCAATTTTAAATGGAAGTCCTCAAGCTTATTTTGCACCAATGAGATTTGCAAAAGCTTTAGGGACAGAGAAATTGAAGAGCACAATTAACTGCCCATGATATCAGGACCCCACAGCTTGTCTGCTCAGTGAGCACTATGGAAGTGCTCCACTAGCAGGAAGGAATTGAGTTATAGAAAGGAACAACTGTATCATGCTGACTGTAAAGGTACTTTGCGCAACCAATCGGAGCACCAAGAAAATACATACTCACTGTGTCAAGACCCTGAATGTGAAACTACCCAAAAATTATCAGTATTCTGTGGTCTATATTTACTTAGCCACACCCTGAGAAGATCTACAAGTCTGCAATTGTAATCTGCAGTTTTCAAAATGTCTTGCTAGTAAGACTTAATTTTAAAAGCCTCTTGATGAAGCCAACCTCACCCAGGAGCAACAGAAAAATGGAAGAGAAAGCTAAAATAATTCTATGCCAGAAACTATTGATATCATCCTCTTACTCTTTATCACTGTACTGTTTTGTTGTGGTGGGGTTTTTTGTTTGTGCTTCCCAAACCTTCTTCCCTTCATTTTAGGAAGCTAGATAACCTGCTGGAGAATTCTTGTCATTTAGAATAATAGCCTGTTTCTGACCACAGGGAAAAAACTTTCTCCTTCATGACTGGAGAACAATTTATAATGGACTTGTGAAATATTATGCAGGAAACTTTTCAGATGATAAACAAACACATTCCAAACAGGACCTTACAATACCATTTCTCAAGTACAAGGTAACCTGAGTATTTCAGATTGCCTTCATATTTTTCAGAACTTGCAGTATATTGATAACTCAAAGACTAAATATTGTTAACAGACTGCTACTGGAAATAGTTGCAGATACCTTAGGAAGTATGATTAGAAATAAAATTGAGAGACTGAACGAGATGTAACTAACTAAAGCAAGACACTGAAAAACTGTAATGAAAATACTGCAGGCATGTTTCCTGGCTTTGGATTCACAAGCAATCCATCTTGAAGTAAAATCTGCCATAATTGAGACACCTCATTTTTTCCTCTTAATCTTGTTCCCTATGTCACAGACACAGATGCTTGTTGCATAGACAAGATTCTGGAGCATTTAGCAACTGGTGTTACTCAGTGAGGAAGTGAGAATGGGGAAGGTTTCTCCCTTTTAAAATTTTTATCAGCGTTTTTCTCACTGTCTTATTGAGAATTCTCACTCAGGAAAGCCTACTTTCCTGTCAGTAGAGGACTCTATACTGACAAAGGCATTGTGAAATAATTGATACTAGAGTTATCCTTTTTCTTGAACAAATACATTATCTTCCCTACACAAGGGGCAAGGAAAGTTAATTGCATGAGAAAACCACCTTTTCTGATGGGCATCAGGAGGAAGTAGATGCCAGGGGGTGGTGGTGGGGATTACTTTTCTCTTTTTTTCCTAAATTCCTTTAAAATAGTAATCTTGGAATTTAGTCAACACTGAACATGTTTCTGTCTGAGAACAGATGTTCTTTATTTCCCTGGCATCTCATAGTATCAAGGTTGTAATAGCTTAGCTTGTACTGAGGGTTTTGCTTCTAGAACTTCCTTCTTTGGTTTAAAATAAATCTTTTAATGAAGGGATATATTGTCCTGTTGTTCTTCTGAGGTTATTTTAAAATTTCATTTTTAATGAGTTGATAAAATAGCTGATGAATTAGTTTAGAACTTCTGAACAAAGTTTAATTTAGTAGTATTTCTGTAAACACCTATATTCCATTCAGGCTCACAGACAAATGGCACAGAGGAGGACGAAACATGCTGCAATGAAGTCATGGAAATACTCATCGATAATAACCAGATCCAAAACCAAGAACAATGAGAAATTCAACATTCCATGGATTGATCACCTTCCACTCAGGCTAAGACATTGTTTGTTTTACAAGGGAGATCATGGATACAAACCCAATCAGAAGCATACTTTTATCTGACTACTAATAAATAATTAGTTACACAGGATGGCTTTTTTTCAAAGTTCTGAGGCAAGCTGTATTTTACCTCACATTTCAAGAAATACTGTTACTGTTGCAGATTTCTGGGTAATTCTAAGCAATGTTAATTTATCCTTTTTTACCTGACACTTATGTTTTTATAGACTGATATTCTTCTGTTGTGGAAAATGTAGGAAATCTTTACTTTGTAACATCACTTACTGGTAGACTAGCAGTATGGATGATGTTTTGCAGCTCATAATGCTAACAACTATAGATAGACTTCTTCTGTTTGATTTTATTCCTTATGAAAAAAACATTTTGAAATTCAATTTAAGAATGGGAATTATTACATTTTTAAAAATGCTTTCTGAAAATATTTCCAGGCATTCAGCCATTCTTCATGCAAAAAAATTTGTCTCTCTTATCTTCTAAGACTGTACCAATTTAATCAGAAAAATACCTGGTGTAAAAACAGGGTTTATACCCTCATCAGACCAGCTCTTTGCAAAGAAACTGCAGTCTTGGCTCTTTCCAGGACATTTGCTTCCACTGAACTTTGCAAATATTTGAAGCAACAGGCATCTGCTCTATGGTAAAGATAAAATTGACAATTCTAAGCACTGGAAAAAGGTAAGAAGCCATTACAAACTCTTGTTCTGCAACATACTCAACAGCAGGATACTGTATCTTAGTAGAGTATTTTCTATAAAGAACAGGATGCCTTTTCTTCTGTTATGGAAACATGAGGACTAAAACAAAAAGGGATGATAAGCAGATTTCCAGTTTGGAATCGCTAATTTTGAGATAAATCAGTAGCGTTACAATAAGTGTACTATGTCTCTCCAGTAAACAAATATTCAGTGGTGCCCTCTAAATTGTTCAGAAAAACAGCATAAGTTTTCTCTCCTTTTGATTAACAGACTTCTAGACTAACACAAGGCTTCTAACTGAAAAGTGAGCATACATTTTTTGTACCCTGAAACCTACGGCTCTTAAGAATGTACTGAGAGAAGCCTAAAGTACAAAGCTTAAGCTGGTATTTTTACATAAGTCAAAGTAAACTCAGCTACTGCCAATAGTCATATCATCAAGTATTTTCTTTCATATGTTCTTCTTCTCTCTTATATTTAAGTATATTCATATATTCTCAAGCAGTAATCTTTTATTCCAAGTTTAAAATGTGGAACATAACTAAATGGGAGCAATATTGAGAAAATAAACTCAAAACAAAATAGATAAAATATCTTGCAAAAAGTAAATACATGAGGAAAAAAAGCAACAGATTTCAGAAACCATTCTAGTTTTAAGTGGATGTACACAGATCTCTTGTATCTATTTATTCAGAGAAAACAGCCTAAGGATTTTTGTAATAACATGGGAAATTTGATTCAAACATCTATCATTATTAATGTAAGTACTCTGGGGCAATTAAGAATGGGAAGCACACAGTGTTAAGAGAGCATGATATGACAGAAATATATGGCAAGAGGTTAGAATACTCACTTCCTGTGGCAAAAAAGGAAAAAATTTGCTTAAAAAAATATAAGCAAATATAAAAATAATATTTAAATAATAAGTAATAGGAGGTAGCTGTTTATGACAATTCCAATATAGTTTTTTAATAACTTAGAAGAGTTTGGAAGACGACTGTTTGGAACGAAACTAAGTCAAATTTTGAAAACGTGATGAGAAAAGCTAAATTATATGTATATTTTATGTATTTTATACCAAAACAGTATGTTGTGATGCTAATGTTGAACACTGATGCAGTTGAGTGCTGTGCCAGGCCTCACAGCAGAGCCTGACCCTTTAATATGCACACTACAATCTAGAAGTAAAAATCTAACATGACCAGTATCTGTCTAGAAGGCTTTTTTGTTCTTCTGGGATAAGCTGCAGTGCAAATCACAATCTGATGAGCACAAACTACTACCTATAAGCAATACAAAGATTCCTAAAAAGCCGATGACTTAAGGGCACATGAAGTTTCACAACAAAATAATGTATAGTATAGTATAGTATAGTATAGTATAGTATAGCATAGTATAGTACAATACAGTGGTATAATAGAGTGTAGGTGCATATACAAAAAATTGAAGTAAGGCTGTAAGCAACAACAAAGTGGTTCTGCATTTGAAACCCAGCCAAAAATGTCAGATGCAGCTGAAAAGAATAGATAATGAATATCCATGGAACCATGATTTGTAACTTGCTAAACATGCCAGTTTCAGAGTACAGGACAAATTTACATGGTTCTGGTTACTTGAAAGTTTTTGTAAGATTTTTTTTAAGGTTAAAATTTTACTGACTAGAATAAGGAAGTACACTACTGTACTCATCAAACAAGGTACTTCAGGATGACTCAAGAACCTGCCAGCCATGACATGACTAAGCATTGGCTGAATAGTTTTTGAGAAACTCAGTCTGAAACCTCCGTCTTCTTCCATATTTGCTAAGTTAGTACTTCCATACTTGTTTACAAACAAGAAAAGACTAATTGCTATCATTTAAGTTGCTATAGAAGTAGTTTCTATAGAAAAAGAACAGCTCTGTATACATACACAAATCCATCAGAAGAACTACCTTTCCCTGTATGTGTACTGCATAAAAAACATCAGCATAAAGCCTTCCATTACCTGCTCAAGCCTGTCTTCAGAAGACCGCCTTCTACAATAAAGGTCTCACAATTTGCCTCTGATGACAAGGCAAAATATTAAAGGGCTCCCTTTTCACAGAGTGAGTAAATACTGCCGCAATATACACTTTGATTGGTATAGGTAAATTACCCATTTTGCAAAAGCAAATCAACATATGAAAATGTAATACCTTTACTAAAAAACTGATCAGTGACAGAAGGTTAGCTTCTGTGTATCAACTATCATTGTTATTGTCAAGGCATGTCAGAGAACATAACAGTGTAGTGGACCCAAACACTAAAATGTTTGCTGCTTCTTGTTCCATTGTCACACGTCCCCAGCAACAAAACTGTTTTAGACTTTATTGCAGACTTCTGTTCTTGTAGCTTTTGTGAATTACATAATATCTGGTTTTGTTTCAGTTTCAGAATTATAGAATATCCTGAGTTGGAAAAGTTCAACTCCTAGCTCTGCACAGGAGCACCAGAAGAATCACACCATGTGCCTGAGAGATTGTGCAAATGCTGCTTGAACTCTGTCTGACTTGGTGACCACATTCCTGGGGAGCCTCTTCCACTGCCAAACACCCTCTGGTTGAAGAACCTTTTCCTGATATTCAACCTAAACCTCTCCTGACACAATTTCCCTCAGATCCTGTCACTGTCACCACAGAGAAGAGATCAGTGCCTGCCCCTCCCCTTCCCCTCATGAGGAAGTTGTACTTGCAATGAGGTCTCCCCTCAGAATCCTCCAGGCAGCTGATCTGAATTTTGACCCTTCACACAGAGAGTACTTCTGGCACCTTAACCACAGGGCCTACATCCTTCCATGAAAAATTTTGCACTTGAAACAGTAATGATATAACAAAATCTGAAATCAGATTTTCTACAGCTTCCAGGCTATATAAACTTGGTATGTCAGAGGTTACAGCTAATTCAAAGACAATGAGGTTTATTTTATTCTAATGCTAGCAGTACTCCTCACATTTTTTAGAAGTACTTATTTGGCATTACTATTTAATGTTTTCTAGAGGAGAAGAGATGTACAATTCCACTTGAAGCCATGTTAATATATGTTATGGTACTTTACATGCAACATTGTATAGTCAAAATCACAGACCAAAAAAAGAAGAATCCTATATGCTTTACTGATAAGTAGACCTTGCAAATAGCTGTTCAGATTTCCTGACTAGAAGTCTTTCTCACGAAAAACCAGATTTATCAAACACTAAAAATTTCTTTATTGAGAGTATCTCTGAAATATTGAAGAAGCATTTCGAAGTACTTTCTTGTTTTCAAAATTAATACTCTTAACCCTCTCAACCCTCTGAGAAAAGACAAGAGAACTTCTGTGAATCAGGCTCTCTCCCTTACAAACTAACAAAGCTATCCTGCCAAAACAGCGAACCAGAGCTATCAGGTAGATGCATTTACATTCCCTCTCATCCATGAAAAACCAAGAAAATGCCCTTTCTGCTTCACTAGTTTTAATTTCACTGCAATGTGAAAGTACCCTTTCTTCCTTAAGTAGATTCTGAATTGAATTTCACGAAAAGGACATGAAAGATAGATAACATGTATGCCAAACATAAAAATGGCTTGGTTTAATGAGGCCTTGAGGTCATGTCTTTCTAACTTTCTAACCTTTCAAAAAGCAGCTTCCACATGCATAAGACTTATCAGCCTCACATCGAGCATTAGAAAATAGAACCTGGGGCATTCTGATGATCATTGGTCACAAAATGGACAACACCCTAGAACGGTGGGCTTTTTAATCTTCCAGTAACAGTCTTTTAAATGTGACTTGTTTTCCCGCACAGCTTAACAAATTCAACTGCATCAGCAATTCAACACTACAGAGGAGGGTTTAGATCTGAATGCAATTTTCTTCAAATGTCCTGTGCAACCACTCACTTGATTGTAAAACATGTTTAACAGCAACATAGGAAACTTTGTAATTGTACCCAAAAAAGTTACAAAGAAACAAAGAGAGAATACCAGGGGTGCAGGAGTATTAAGTACATGAACTACACAGAAAAGACATCGACTGGGTAAAAATTTTTTTTTTCCTCCTTCTAAGAATTTCAGCTTCCAATACAGACTAAAACAACTACAGACTGTATGCTAATTTTACACACAGGTATTTCAGTACTTAATGTAGTAAGGCCTGAACAACAGGCCCTGTGCCAAAACTGACCTCTGGATGAACCCTCCAACAAAATACTATACATATCCATTGATTTGTTAAGTATTATTAGCAATATGATGTATGTACCTCCTCACTGGTGAAACATGGATTTACCTTTCTGTATTTAGAAACCAGACAAGGCCACACCTGGCCTTGTTCGGGGGCGGAGGATCAAAGACAACTCCCTTTGTTCCTTATTGAGCCCTGGCAAGGCTTTGGGAGAAACCCAATAGGAGGATAAAACCTGATGTTCCTGCATTAGAAGTAATGGTAGCTTGCTTATTATAAAAGCTGGGCTACACTCACTCAGTGAAGTCAGAAACCTTGCTGCCTGCAAAGGTGGATGCACTGCAGGATTTCCCATTTGCCAGACCTGGTTTCCCAGTCCTTCACTGTGACACCTTCCCTGGGATATGTAGATGTGGATGAAGTAGGGAACTGTAACCTTTCTTTATCACTATAGGCATTTTTTGTTATGATTAGGTGCATTGCTTAGCTTATCCTTTTGGATTCTTTGCAGTTTTGCATTATAGTAAATTACACTATTCCTTAAATTGGTGTCTGTCTGACCCTACCCATCAGCAAAACATTACTGTAAAACTGAATTTCACCATTCCAGATTACAAAAAAATATGTCTTAAAATACCTTCCTAGTATTGATTCTAAAGTTATATATGCAGAAGTGAAGCTCTCTCAGAAAACACAAAACTACCTGAAAATTTTTAGTAATTAAAAGCAAGTTTTACCAACAAGGTAGCCCAAATTTACTATCTCTGCTATCAATAGTCTGTTAACAGACTATTAGAGAGTATGTAAAATCAAAAAGTTAATGTTGATGAGGAAACAGTTAAAAACGTGCCCCAAAATTTTCCAGCTAGGTAGTTTATTATACCATAAAACATAAACAAATTTTATGTCATGACTATGTTAAACAGTATTCACCAGATATTCTGTATGAGTGAAAGCCAGTACTGTTTTTCTTTAAGATTGACTAATTACAAACCAAATGCATGTATTTCACTTACAATTTTTAGATCAGCAAAACAAGCATGACTTTTACGTATCTGCATGACATAAACGAGACGCTGCTGATTTTGTGCTCAAATATGTTTCTCTGGCCAACATATAAAGCAATTTAACAAGCACAACTAGAGACTAAGACTTTATTTATGTCACCTAGCCAGCAACCAAATTGCATAAGAAGCTGAAACCAGATGCAACAGTCTTAAGGGTCTTTTACCTACTCAAACAAATCCTCTGTTTCTTGAAGCCTGTCTCAGGCAATCAAATTCTTAGTAGATGACCCCTCTAAAAAAAACATGCTATGGGAACCAGTAAAGTATTTTGCAGTTCTGCTGGAAGTGGTGCAGGGACAGAATCTGCTAGAGCATGAAATACTTCCAGAATATAAATGCTTTGTAGGATCAGGAAGCAAACTCCTCCTTCCAGATTTTTTTTTTTCTCAAAGGAAATATGGTTGTCATGCCAACGGTTAGAGAACAGTGGGCTGCAGCGACAGCTAGTGATGAAACCTGTTTGTGTCTAGGAGTTTTCCTGGGAGACTTTCAATGAATTACAGTCTGTTTCGGGTAGCAGCACAGTCTCACTAAATACCACCTATGATCACATAGGCCTCTGTTATTATTTTGTCCCTCGCTTCCAAACTCAGGTACTGGATCTCCTAGCAAGAAAGGAGCTTGACATACTTGGTCAGTGTAAAGGCATGCATACAGAACTCGAGGTACACTGTCCTTGAGGTCCTGTGGGGGATCTGCCAGGACCAGTACTACACTGTCCAGTGTTCCATGTATCAGCACAGAGTTCAGGGTCTAACTCAAAGGAGTCAGCAACTATTCCACAATCAGAGCTGTGGCTGCCTGAATGAGGCAAAACTCCTTGAAAGAGATCCAGTCAATTCCCCAAGACATAAGAGACAACTCAGGACTACGCATCAATATTATGAAATCACCTACTGATCAGAAATGAAAGGTTTTATTCAGAAAACCTCATGAGAAGATAGCTATAAAGCTGCAACAGCAGACAAAGCAAGAGAAGTGAGGGGCGTCCCTTGCTGCTGGTAAATAAGTCTTCTTTTGTAATACTGCAATACAAATAAGCCCATGGCTACCTTTGGAAAATGGCTTGACCCAAAACATAGCTAAAAGGGTGCCTTAGGAATTAAAGTAACGCTCTTAATTCAGAACTTGCAATTTATTTTCAGTTCAACTGATCTGAAGTAGTTCACTGCATCCAAGTTAACATGAAACTAATAATTCACAGTTTTCATGTGTTACACATGACACTATTATAGGTTACAGAGAGGAAACCAAAAGATACAAGTGGCTTATAAAGTAGATAGAAATTGATGCTTATAAAAACATATCTACCACCTTTCTTACGTTTATATAGTTAAATATTCCCTTGAATATGTTGTACACTATTATGACATCTTCTAGATATGTCATGAAAGTGACATTGCTGCTGAGAGCGTAATGGGTGTGACAAAGAACTCTGTTTCACACAAATGAAACATAAAATAATTTCTAAAAGTCCCAAAAACTTTACTTATGTTTTATTATCTACTTTATGAGGTTGTTTTATTCTGAATGTGCATAAGCAATGTTACATTATAAATGTAATTCCACTGAAGAGACCAAAAAGTATTAGCAGTTCTTATGCTTCCATTTGTTTCACCACACCCTCAAGTGCACCTGAAAGCAGGTTAAACTATGTATACGGTAGAGTTATAGTAGTAATTGCAATGTACTATGAAGCAGTCTGTCCTAAGGCAACTTAGCTAATTTGAAAACATGTTTAATTACTCAATAGAGAAAAGGGAGAATAATTTGTCTCAACAGAGTAACAAGCCATGGTAAGAAAGGGCTAGTATACGTACCATCTTGCCTAGCAAGATTCCTATCTTGACCTCAACAAATAATCTCAGAAGAAAAGAATGAAAACAATTACTATCAAATGTATGGGGACCTGCTAAGAAATTATTTTCAGAGTAGCTCTTTATAGCTTTTTATCAAATGATCCAGCACTTCACTTCAATGTTTTTAGTGTCTTATAGTGACAAAATAGAAGGTATGCCTACTAAATCTCAAGAGAACACCAAGTTGATCAGAAGTTCACCCAAGGACAGGCTTAAAATTTGGAGTAAATTCGGTGAAAAATACTTGAAAATTATTCAACAGGGTCACATGCCAAATCCTCTTAGGAAGGAAAGATCGACTATATGAAACTTGATTTTGAAAAGCTGGCAAGGAAGTAGAGCCACAGAAAAGGATTAAGGTCTTACACTGGATCAAAAAATTAACATGAGACAATACCTTCAATGTTAGAAAACAAATTACTGGACTATGAGGTATAAATACCACAGAAGTTATGCAGAAGAACTCCTCATTATTCAAATTATGCTGCATCTGGAATTCTGATGCCTAGCTTTTGCTCAAACTTGTAGAAAGATGTCAGTCACATATAGAACAACTATGGTAAGTCAGTAAAAACAATCAAGAGATCTAGATAACAGGAACCATGGGAAAAGACTGCATAAACATGGCTGTTAACCTTTCAAATTTAATCAACTGGGAGACAACTCTTCTATGACACAAAGAAATGTTAAAAAAACAGTGGTATCAGGCTCCTCTGCATGGGCAGCTATTAGGACAATGTAATTAGCTTAAAATCCAACAGGAAAATTCAAATAAAACATAATAAAAAGCCAAACAGTTAAAAACAATACACTTCAGACTTCTAAGTTCATTGCTCAGAAATGCCTAGAAGAGGTCAGATCCTGAACTTCTACTGTAAATGACACAAGATTGGATGATTCTGCCTGCAGTATGACAGGGATCAGATGATTTCTTTTTGGCCTCTCATTTTTGACAATAAAGCACTCAAAACAAATATTACAGCCAACTCAAGTCACAAAACACAAAAGCCAAAGCTAACTTCTATGCTGCCACAACCAGAGTGTTCCATCATTAAAAGAAGTAATTTTAAATGACCCTGAGTAGACGTACACTACACTGCAAGCACTTCCCCTGTAGGATAAGGTAGATCTTCAAAAACCAAACAGGAGTTATGTTTCTAGATCTTTCTTCTCCACTGACTGCTTGCATATGTAAGGTATCAAACCTACATAGTTTCACAGACTTGCTTAAATTTACAGATGGTGAATAATGCAGGCCTTTTCTCCCCTAAGCAACAGGTCTGGATTAGCTCTTAGTACAGTACTGCACAGTGCGGTCTCCCAAACATCCCATTTTAAACTAAGTAGGTAAGATTTCTACCTATCTTTATCAAATGATACAGAAAACCTATATTGTATATTCTTGTTGCTATTGTCTGTAATCATTCTACAACAAAACTTACTCTGTCAAACCACGTAAATTAGTTTTGCACTTAGAATACTTCATTTATAAGTTTTGGAAATCAGACTATTATCAAATTTCTGAAAAGCCTTTCTAACAATCATTCCTCACCTCTTTACCATGCTCTTGCTACCACACTGAAAAGACAGATGCATTACTATTCACTGAATGTTGATTTTAAAGAACAGCAAGAGACAAAATCTTAGATTTGGTGTTAAAGTTAAGTCCAGAATCTTCACTTTCAGGTTTTAAATTCTGAAATAGTTTATCAAACATACTGATCTCAGTAGAGCCAATAAATGCTGGAGACTTGGAAATTAAATAGCCTGAGAGAAAGAAAATTTAAGTGAAAATTTCTGAATTCTTAAAAGGATTAAATAGAGGCATTTAAAAATATAATAAGCTTGGCACAGAAAGTTTTAATATACACTGACTTACAGTTTTCATGAATATTGAAATAATTCTTCGTGTATCTGAAAGATGACACACAACACAAGCACCTGAAGATATAAGACCCATGGGAATAAGAACACCTCCTATCATAGTCCTGACTCAGCATTTAGTAACATTTAAGCTTCTGTAGTGCAGTTCAAGATTTATTTATATCTTCAACATAACAGCAGAAGCTGGATAATGAGATACTTTAGGCCTAAAATTGTGCCATCCCTGTGCAGTCTCCAAAATGAAATGAAAAACACACCATAAATGAGTAAATTTCATGTGTAAAAAACAGCCAACCGACCAACAACCTACCCGCAGCCACTGTTTCTCTGTGAGAGCATCACTGTAATCCACATCCCTGCGTTGACGGGATCCTCTTCCAAATATTTTCTCTTCTTCTTCCTCACATGTAAGCCTTTCAACTTCAGCGTCATCCTTAATAATCCAAGATGGTAATTCATCCTCCTCCATCAAGCGAGGTTTACGTTTAGGGTTTCTGGCATCTTCCCTGCGACGATCCATGTCCATGCGCTGCAATGGCAATTGGCAAACGATAAAAAAGTTTTACAGGCAATTGTTAAGTGAACCATGTCAATGTCCACCTCTCTAACAACACTTAGTCCTTCCCAGGTATCTCCTGTTGAAAATATTCCTTAATACTTCTAAACTGCTGCTGTAAAAAGGAAATGCTACACTCAATTGTTCATTTTCAGTCATATTCACTACTTCATAACTAGCTTTCACTGAAGGAATAAGACAACACACAGCCAAGTGACACAAGAACACTGCTGTACCCGTAAGGTTTACTACTACGTAACTTAAGAGTAACTAAAACTACATTAGTTTTGTTACCCTGAATATCAGAAGGAAATTTATAAAATGGCATAAGAAACAAAGATTCAAAGGAGAATTAATAAATTCAGAGAAAATCTTGTTACATAGGGACAACATGCTTGAACCCCTGAATTTTCTTCTGATCTTACTGCTGTACCAGACAAAAATCAAAACACAAAAATATCGGATAGCTAACGTGAAGTGTTTAGAAGGTAATGTTAAGACTTTCAGCTGAAATTTAAATAATCATTCATTTCAAGTGTGGTGAATAATAACTCAGACATGGAGACAGAGGATACATTCCTATCATCTACTGTACACTCATCAGTGAGGTGTTTTATAATCCTCCTGGGGAAGCATCCACCTCTATTGTATACCGACCTGGCTTCCTACGGTCCCCGGAATTGCATCTGCATTGTCTTAAGTACTCAAAATCAAATATGAATAGGCATTTCAAATAGGCCTTTTGAAGAGTCATACAGTCCTTAACACTCAGTAATCAGGTGCTAAGCAGAGAAAACAACCAGATGGCCACCAACATTTCATTTTTGTATTTGAAAAAGATATGCAAATAGATGTGCATCAGAATTGGCTGTAGAATCATAAGGGGCTACTGCTTTGGCCACTAAACCTTCATAAAACAATTCTCAATTATGTGCAAATGTCTCCCCATGTGTACCTGATGCTGCACTTAACACATGATGCCAACTAGACATATTATCCTTTTACAACCTTAGCCAAAACACAGACATGCATGGATCCAGATGTATCCCTCTCCAGAGGGACAGGTCAAACCCAGACAAATTTAAAAACTGAGGCTTGGTGATGGCACCATTGAATATGCTGAATCTTCTCTCATCTTGGCACTTTTCAAACGTGAGCATTTCCAAAATACTACCTCAGGAAGTGCATCTTACAACTTGCTTTCATCATCTTGCCTTGTGCGGTATCTGATTTCTAAACTCAGTGAAAAATAGAACACAAGATGTGTGCCTTTGGTCTGCATGTCCAACTATGTTCAAGAAGCAACTACAAATTCATGGGCATTATCCCTGTTCCCTATTATTTCAGACAACAGTGAATAGGCTGTGCAGACTTCCATATTTCACCTTTTAAAGAAAATCTTATTCAATTTGAATTAATTTCAAAAAGTGTGTCATTCAAGCCAAACATGTGGTTTGGTTTATTGCTAACATGACAACCAGTAAGCTGTACTAAGAGACAGCTCAAACGGGATAAATGAAACAGATTTCTCTATTTCTACTGTTTAGCAGAGAACTTGAGTGAAGTCAAGAGACATCATATTTTAATGACATTAAGAACATGAAGTCAACGCTAAAACTTCGTATTTTTTCCCCAATGACCATGTTTCTTTGTCTAACACAAAGACTGAACAGTAAGATAGTATATTATAAAAGCTGTTTTCTGATATAAAAGCACTTGGGAAGGAAAATTAAAGACAATCTCAGTTTATCTGAGATATCAGAGATACAAACTGACACTTTTTTTCTGAGGCTAGTACTCAAACCTTATTTACATCTGGGAAACCTCTGGTTCTATCTTCCCGTATCTTTCCAAAATCTGTGTTTCCAAGAGATATCTATATTATTTTTATATGACTAATAAAATAATTATATGTTCACTGTCCTCAATAAGGCCTAATATGCTACCAATAGTTAAACTTAAGCAAATAACTTGAATGTTGGCACACTCAAGGCCTAAAATTTCCATTTTAGAAAAACCACGGAGCACTGCTGTCCTGTGAATTGTGAATCGTTTTCCTGAACTTTACAAATCATAACTAAGAGTCCTTGGAAAAAACATCAAAGCCACTCAGTGTAAAATCTTCCAAATTATAACTGTGAGAGTCCTTGAAAAAAAAATCCAAGCCACTCAGTGTAAAACCAGTAATTTATACACCGAGTTCTACTAGCTTGCCATTTTTTGCTTCCAGAAGACTAACTGTATTAGCACAACTGGAGTTTTGGTACCCATTTGGCATTCCACTTGAAAGGCATTTTTTACATGCAAAAAAATCACTATTTTTTAATGTTTTCTTTATTTAATCAATTTTAACACTAAAAGGAACTATTTATTTTCCAGAAGAATAACTCATTGAAGTATTCTTATGAAATGACAAGAGTTACACAAATCACAAAAACCCACTGATTTTTCTTTGAGTATTTTCTGAATTTTTTTACAATGTGAAGCCTCTAAAAGCCACAGGACCAAAGTACACTTGTAACTTCTTTCTGAACAGTTCATTTAGCTCTACAGCTACATTTCAGGTCCTGTGCCAAACAACACTTCTAACCTGCAAAGTGACTACAGAAGAGATGCTCATGGAAATGATCTCTCTTGTAGATTGTTTTGGAACTGCTCACTTCAAATTAGTAAAATACATACTTTTACACACCTAGGACTAGTTAAACGAACAAACCCAAACACGTTTTTGTTGGGTATTGCAGACCCCTGAATTCTGATTGCATATGCACAACTTTAAAAGTGAATGAGGCGGCACAGGTATCACTACAGTAAGTAAGTACCTCCTGCTCTTTATGTGACTATGCAAGACTTGAAATATTGATAAAAACCAAATAGTTCTGACTGCCAAACTCCCGTTTCAGATTTTACTTTTAAAAAGAAAGTTTCCAAAAATTAAAACTCATTTTTATATTAACCATTTAAAAATTGTTTCTTAGCCATTAATATTCAACTACAATCTTTCTGTCTTACTATTTTCAAAACCCTGGCATTCAAAGTATGTAGTTCTGCCTCTTAAAACTTTTACTACCAACTCCTTATTCTTCCTTAAAAACTTCCACATAAATCAATATGAAAAACATAAATTCAGCCCATGTAGCTTCATAAATTATTACTTGAATGCAGGATGTGAAGGGATACTAAGCAAGTTTACAGACAGTAAAAAACTGTGAGGGTACCACCCTGAAAAGCAGGAAGTTACTGCAGAGAAACCTTGACAAATGAGAGGACTAGGAAATTACTAACCATATGAAGTTCAAAAAGGACAAGAGCCAAATTCTGCTTCTGGGATGAAGCAGCCCCGGAAGTACAGACAGACTGGGAATGGAGACATTGGAAAGCAGTGCCACAGAAAGGGACCTGGGGCCCCTGGCTGATGGCAAGTTCAACACGAATCAGCATGTTGACTGTGCCTTGGCAATGCCCTGTCAGCCAGAAGGGCCACCTGTGTCCTGGGGGACNTTAATTTTTAAGGTAAGTGTTTCACTGGGACAGTTCTGGCTGCCACAATAGCCTAATGAAAGGCTACAAGGAGTCCAGAGGAAAGCAGGATGGATGAGAATGGTGAAGGGTCTTGAGGGGAAGATGTATGAGTGGCTGAAGTCACTTCTTGTGTTCAGCCTGGAGAAGACTGAGAGCAGACCCCATTGCAGTCAAGCTCTTGTATGAGGAAAAGTAGTGGCAGACGCTGATCTCTTCTCTATGGTGACAAGTGACAGAACCTGAGGGAATGGCCTGAATTTGTGTTAGGGGAGGTTTAGATTGGGTATCAGGAAAAGATTCTTCACACAGAGGGTGTTTGGGCACTGCAACAGGCTCTCCAGAGAAACTGACACAGGACAAAACAGTTCAAGAAGTGTTTGGACAGTGCTCTCAGGCACATGGTGTGATTCTTGGGAGTGTCCTGTGCAGAGCCAGGAGTTGGAATCAACCCTTGTGGGTCCCTTCCAGCTCAGCATATTCTATGATTCTGTGAAAACTGTCTTTACTCTAGGCTCCTCAATTGTTTTTTGTTAAATAGCCTTCAAATTTAATACTGGAAGCTGAAGCAAACAGACTTCATTAGCTACTTTCAATCATGGATTAGCTCTTTCCTTTTGGGTCTGAAGGAGAAATCAGAAACTCTTTTCTAGCAGCAAATCCACTTTCACAGAATTCAGGCTATGTTCAGTCAGTAATTCAGATCAAATTCTTTCTTTTTGAGTTTTGGATCAAATGGCCACCTCTTGGTTTGTGTCATGTAAATCTCCTTACATGCAAATCACTGTTGGAAAGTTTAAAAAAACAGGTGTCTGCAAGCACTCTTTTTCTGTGCAACCTGGCTTTAGTGATTTCAGTTCTGAGGTAATATTTAATGAAGCTTAGCACAAAAGCACTAAAATGGCAAGTCAGGTATGATAAAAGAACAATCATATGGGGGAATAAGGCCTTTTCCAATAGTGTATGGGAACGGTTGTAATTTATGCAGAGGGCCCCTGCATGCTTGTATAACAGCAAACTTTTACAGATGAATTCTTGAGCAGAAGACAGTAAGGAACTAAAAACCTGTACTGGGTACACAGGTTTTGCATTGGTCCTACTAATAGTTGTTTCTGTGGATACCACCAGATACACTTCCATTTTTGTACATAGAAATGTCTGTCTTGCTCTACCTTGCAGAAGAAAGCAGCCTCCGTAGAATTAGAGGGCATGATGCTTTACCCTCAGTACTTAATTATTGCTCTGTACTAGTATCAGTGAAGCCCAGAGGTCCTCTAAAAATCCTCAGACTGTACAAACATTAAAAGGCAAGAGCCATGCCTAAAAAGGCATTTCAGAAATTGTTCCATCAGTGCTGCAGTAGCATAAACAAAAATGGAGGTTAATAAAAAGGAATGGCTCACATTAGAACCACTAGCTCTATTTTGGTAACTGTTCAACAGTTGTAGCACCAGAGATGCAACTAACTGGGTTCTTGACAAAACCATCAACAATACCCCAGTTAACTCACCTAGAAACAGCACTGTTAGTCTGCTAATTTACTACCTTGTTAAGTTCCTGTAGTTGTCCTTGCCAATATCGAAGTCAAAAAGGAAGAAGAAATGTTGACCAGAAAAAGTATGCTGTAGAATTAGCAAGCCAAACTGTGACTAACATTTCTGCACTATAAATGTCTCAGGTTGTGTCAGACTCTTCCTTCAGATTGTCACTGCTCAACTGATAGCAAGCATCTCTGAAGTCCTTCTGTCATTTGAGGAACTCTGTATTTAAGTAGACTAGACTTCTTTCAGCAGATGAACAATGCAGGTAAATAAAATCTACTTCTCTGGTAAAGTTTTGACAAACTTGAGTGACAAGAAGGTTAGAGCCTTTATTAAAAACACTAGAGAAGATGATATTTTTATAATTACACCATCCTTACCATAAAGAGATCAAATTCCTCCTCACGTCGAGCAATCATCTGATTCAGAGTCTCATCATCAGGAACTTCATCTTCCTCCTGGTTAGAAAGATGCATAAAATTATTAGGAAGTACTCACATGCACCTTGAAGTAAAAGACTCCATCAGTTCAGAGCTCCACTGACCCTCTTTCACTGACAACACGTGTGAAGCACTTAAACTGAAACTAAGCGTTTTAAAGTGTTCAACTATTCAGAAGCAACAAAATAACATAGTAAGAATGACAAATGAGACTTATTACTACCTTCAAAATCTGAGAATGAGGAAATGACCAAATACAAAATCAGGAAATTTTGGGTTGTGGTTTTCCTGGGTCAGAAGCACAGTTAGTGCTTTGGTTAAAATGCATGTATTTCCGTTCTGCTATTCTACAGTACTTCAGAAATACCATTCTAGAGGCTTGAGGTTCTTCCCATCAAAGCAAGGAGACTGAAAAACTTCTGATTAAATGAAAAAAATTACAAGAATGAAACACGTTTTTATCCTGAAAAATAACCCTGCTGAATCACTTTCTCTTGACCATTTTCTGCTTACAAATTGAGATGTGAACGTTTTACTGCAGACAAAATGGATTATTTCATAAAAACAGAAACAGACACTAGAAAACAATTTAGAACTGTAGTGTTCAACCGAAAATGTTAAAGTTGAAACCATTACAGCCCAAAATGCTCAGTCTTCCTCTTTGAATTATTCTGAAACCATAGACAACAGGTCACTTTGAACCTATGCTACACTATGCTACAGACCTATAATTCTTCTTAAAAACTCATGTTTTGAACCCAGTTTAATGGGAGTGTAGAATACTGCATGTAGATCCAAAAAGCTAAAATCCTGTAGCTTTTTTCAGAAATAAGAAATCATTTATATATCCACACATCTTCCCCCCAGTATCTGGATTTCTACACTGCAGAAAAAAACACGAAACAGCTCTCATTAACGCAATTCTAAAGGAACACCTTTGTAACTTAATGAACATATAATTAAAGTTTCAACATGAACTGGGCAACTGGGAAAGTGATTAAGAGAGCTAGTTCTTCTCACGTTGAGTCACTGCTCCTTCACTGCTCATGAAAAGGAAGTCACGTGGTTACACAGAGAAAAAAAAGATTCTTTGTGACCCTCATGAAGGGTCCACATACTTCCTTATTATCTCAGAGTTAACTTCTGACATGAAAAAAAAGAAGTGATCTCACAGTAGAAACTGTAACATTACAGCTGCATTATCAGCAGTTAGGCTGAATAATCCTGTTGTCAAACAGACAGGCTTGGCAGAAGAAAAAATTATAAATAAACTCAAGTGCCAACAAAAAATTACCCTATAAACAAGTAACTTCCAATCACTTGTGGTATCTTGCTATTATTCTCATGAATCTTTCTAAATAGACAGAAATTATCTCTCTGCTTTATCTAGTACTGCTAAAAGAAAAAAAAAAGGAAAAAAAAAAGAAGAAAGAAAAATAAGGGGATCCTTAATGCTGAACTTAAGAAAAAACCTACTAAAAAACTATGAATAGAACATAGAACTCTACATACAAGTGTGAAAAGTTTAAAGCATGCCTAGCATGGGAATATTTAACTAGATGATCAGTAAACAATATCTTTGTTAGATGTGCCAGTCCACATTTGCAGTCAAAGTTGTGTCAATATTGTTGATAATTTAACTTTTAATTGAGAGATTTTCTTTTTTCCTGGCAATCTCCCCTTTAATACTCAGTGCTGCTGCAGTGAAGGAGCAATGGCTGACCAGTGCAGGACAGTGCAAATTCAATTCCTCTTAGTCCTCGAGAGGCTGAGTGTTTGGGCAGAGTTTTGCATAGTCTCTGTTTACAAAGAAGTATTACTTGAAAGCTTCAGCTAGACGTCAGATAGCAACAACAATGCTTTAAAGACTGATGCTGGGCTATGGAGAATAAACCTTATTTAAATCTGCTTGCTTCAGCATGGCAGAGCAAGTATATTTGAACAACACACAAGAAACAAATTGTTTTCAAGTCATCTACAAAATAAGGCCTGTCACATAAGCCTGAGATACAACCCTGAAACACTGTCAGATTAATGCTTCAAAAACAAATGCACCCCTAATTTTTTAAAAAACTTACAGGATTACTGAAAATGTCTGCTGATTTCAAGTTAATCTATCTACTCGTAAGTATGGTCTGCTTTAGAACTACAGGTTTACCTTATCAAAAATGGTACACATGTGTATCACCAATTTCTGATAAAAATGTTTGCCACTCTAATTTCTATGAAAAATACTAAAACAATACAAAATTTCATCTTAACCATGCTTTTCTAAGTGCACAATGCAGAGTTAAAACAAAAGGATTAATGACTGAAGAAGTTAACTCCTCCATCTTTGAAACTTTACTCCACGCAATGAAGAATGCCAGTGAAACACAGGCTATAGAATCTTCTATCAGTATGCATCATATTCAGACACACAAGCCCCACTCAGAGCAAAGATCAGTCTCAAAAGCTGTCTTTAACCAGTATACGGTATTTTCAAGGTGGGAAAAAGTCAGTGCTGATCAAAAATTTCTCTCTGTGTGTCATCATAACATTTATTTAATTACTCCCAAATTTCTCCCAAAAACAGCTTTTGTCCAAATACTGAATTTGTTCAAATTGAGGAGTCTGCAGTGACAGGTGGAAAACAGGTTCATCATTCCACACTCACAGTTCCATAGAAGAACATAATGAAAAGAGAGAGACATACACTCAGTGACTCTATAACCTCACCTCCCACTACTACAAGAAAAGACCTGACAGCTCTTTTCAAGAAGCTAATTATTTCTCAAAGAGGAAGTAGTGATGAGAAGTACAGGCTGAACACAGCACCAGAAAAAACAGTTTCTTTATGGCTTGTCCTAAGGCACATCAAGGCATATCTTAACTCTTAAATAGGTCCCAAATGAAGCGCAGTAAGCAGGGTCCTTCAAAACTGAAGCTAGGTAGTACTAGCCACTCAGCATGCCAAAAAATCAAATTGCCTAGCTGAACATACATATTTGACTTAGAAAATGGTTTATAATCTGTTCTGGAAAAAATCTTTGTTTGATTCCAATTATTTGTCAAAATTATGAAGGGTAGAATGGGTTTTAAATTACAATGTCTAATCCTACATTAGGATTTAACCATAACCGTAACAGGTTACAGTCTATTACTGTGACCATAAAAAAAATAGGTTACTTCTCTGACTGGACAGTAAGAAATGATAATGAAATTTTTAATTTCAGGAGTTTTGAAAACACTGGTAAATGATGAATAATAGAAGAGTCAGTACTTCCCAAAACTCTTGGTAATTATTTCTAATTACCTTACCTCATTTTCTTCTTCATGCTCCAATATAGCTTGTAGGAATGCTCTCCTCTCATGGCTTGAAGATTTCTGGTCAAACATTCCTGCCTGAATAACCTTTTGGTCTACATTCAGCTTATACTTTGCCGCAGCAAGTATCTTCTCTTCCACACTGTTCACGGTACACAGTCGCAGGACTCTAACTTCATTCTGCTGACCGATTCGGTGAGCTCTATCCTGGGCCTGCAAGTCCTGTTAGGCAAAGAACACGGAGAGCAATTTAACAGAGTGAACACAGACATTAAAACTCTTCTTAGTCTCGTCTCCCTTACTTTTACATGTGGCCATTGAGTATGATGTGATTGGCATACATTTGCACAATAGCTGAAAACACACGCATAACTATGTACTTCCATATATATTGAACTTACTTTATTACAAATAAGAAAAACGAAGTGGCAAAGGCATAATTCATTACTGCTTCTGACACCAAAATAAGTGCAAGTGGTGTGATATCCTCCTTTTCTGGAAATCTGTACTTACTACTAACCACCGCAGAGTAAGTTCAGTGCCTCAGGCCAAGTCTACTCAGTCACATGGTCACCTAATTTTGTGACAGAGGTAGCATTCAGCATAGCCTTAACTAAAGTACTGCAAACTACCTACCAAAGGCTAGGGAGCTGGTTATCATATCCTAAGAGTTAAAGAATGAGTCCAGTTACACAAATGAAGCAGGCTTATAACATTCCTAGCACTGAGGATACCCCAACTCAAAATATATATGCAGGCACAGAATTAGTCCACCAATTTGAACCAAAACATTTCTTTATTGTGGCAGTTTGTCTCACTGATTCCTCTCAAAGCAGCATTTTATCTCTTACTTGTATTTTTTCCTTTAATCCCAGGCTATATCATCTATTTAAAGAAGCAACTAAAAAAATATCAGGTATTCTTTATACGTTTCATGAAGATAAGAAAATAAAAATAACCTGATGAGGATTCCAGTCACTATCAAAGATTATAACAGTGTCAGCAGCCTGGAGATTTAAGCCTAGCCCTCCAGCCCTTGTACTCAGCAAGAAGATAAAGTATTGTGACCCAGGTTCATTGAACTTCTTCAAAAGAGCAGCTCGATCCTCTGATTTTGTTGTGCCTGAAAAAAAAAATTAAAATATCATATAATAAAGATGTGAACTGAAGTAACAGAAATAAAAATGTCTGTTGCAAAAAGTACATGTGAAAGGGTTATTTTAGTGCTTTGCTTTTTGACAGGTCTGCCACATTTTCCCTAACACTGGCCATGAACGTTTAGGTCAACTGCCTACCACATCTTTGACATAGACTTCTAAAGGTCTCTTTAAATGCATTTGTTTAGACATTTCCAAAGTAGATTTTAAAATGTTGGCTAACATTGTTATACCTTTTTGTAACTCACTTAAATTTCACCTGAAGCTACTATATACAAACAGAAGAGAGCCCTAGTTTTGATTAGTGCCTTCTGGCTACAGTAGCATTAAATATTTTTAAAAGCTACTTATACAGAGATTTATCAAAATGTCACTATTTGCCTTTGGAGTCATAGTTAATACCAAAAGATTGCAAATTCTTAAAACGTCCCATCTTGAGGGTGATATATCTATAAAAGATGAAATTACTGATGTTTTTTTATTACTATGGAAGGTTGTTTCCCACCTGGCTTCCAGATACATCCCCCTGCCTCCCCAAACTCAGCAGTACATGGGGTGGAAATAAGACAGAAAAACTTCTGTGCTGAGATAAAGCTTAATGAAAGTGAAAGGTATGTATGCAAGGACAAGAAGAGGAATTTATTTACAGTTCTCAGCAGCAACCAGATGTCCAGCTACTTCCTGGGAAGCAGGGCCACAGTACCTGTAATGACTAATTGGGAAGACAAATGCCATAACAAGCAATGTCCCTGCATCCTCAGGATTTATTGCTGTTCACAACCCCTTGGTCAACCCGGGTCAGCTGTCTCACCTGGGTCCCAGTCCGATGCAGCCTACTCACCTTGGGGGTGAGAGGTATTTGGGGAGAAAGCCCTGACACTGCAAGTGCTGCTCAGCAATAGCCAAACACTGGGGTGATGTCACTGGTGGTGTTATAAATCCTCCTGAACCACAGATACAAAGCACAGCATTACATGGGCCACTAGGAGAAAAATTAACTCCATCCCACCTGTAGCCACCACAATCACACAGCCAAACTACTGGCCCACTGTTGACATAATGAACCCCATAATAAGCACATGAACTGGGGAATAAACACCTCATGTAAGAAGACAGATGGACAGAACCTGGATAGACTGTATGTCAGTATGTAAGATATTTGTCATTATGAAACTGGAAAAGAAATAAAAAGGGCTTATCTAATTTAATGAACTACCTGAAAAGGACAATGAGGTGTATTTACCATACTATGTGTTGCCATAAACATTCTGGCATGAAAAAGAATTAATTTAAAGATACATGATGTAAAGTAATCTAAAACACAATGTAATTTCTTGAGCAGAAGTATTAAAACACATTCAGGCCAGCGGTGTGAAGAGGGCTTTGTTAGCATGCTAATATGTTCTTCAGATGGTTTTGGCACTCTACAGCACAGTGATGTAGCTCATTTGTGTATCTATTCCATAACCTAATTCTTCATTCAAGGATAATATTGGTTCAACTTCATGTTCATTAATATTTGTAAAGGATGAGAATATATCTTGGTACTACATTTTCTTCTGTATAAAGAATGAAGCTAAGTGTCAATTTAAAATGATGTTAAAAATATTCAGAGGAAACTTCAAGTTTCACTTTTATTTTTCTTAAATCGTTGCTCTTTTACTTAAAAAGTATTTTGATAAATGCTGCTGTTACTATGTAATACTATAATGTGTGAGATAAAACATTAAGTAAAAATGATCACTATTTAAGAAGCTCAGTATGAGGCAAAGATCATCAACATGGAAGAAGACCAAAATGGAAACTTCTTTCAAACAGGTTTAAAACTCAGGTGGGATATGCTATTTTTGATTTTTTTTTCATAGAATTACGGGAATCAATTAAAGAATCAAATAGATTGGAAAAGGCCTCTGAGATATTGAGTCCAAGCTCTGATCAAATACTACGCTGCCAACTTGACCACAGCACTTAGCGCTACATCCAATCTTTCCTTAAACACTTCCAGGGATGGTGAGTTCCCCATGTTCCTGGGCAGGCCATTCCAATGCCCAATCACCCTTTCTGTGAAGGAATGCCTTTTAATGTCCAACCTGAACCTCCCCTGATGCAACTTAGGACTGTGTCCTCTTGTCTGTCTCTGGCTGTCTGGGAATAGAGCCCAACCCTCACTTGTCTACACCTTCCCTTCAGGGAGCTGTAGACAGTGATCAGCTCACCCCTGAGCCTCCTCTTCTCCAGGCTAAACAACCCCAGCTCCCTCAGCTGCTCCTATCTGGACCTGAGCTCCAGACTCAGCTCCACTGCCCTTCTCCAGCCATGCTTCAGCACTTCAATGTCCTTATTGGAGTGAGGGACCCAGAACTGAACACAGAACTGGTGGTGTGGCCTCTTCAACGGGTACTCAATCAGTATACGGGGACAATCCCTGCCCTGCTCCTGCTGGCCACACTACTGCCAGAACAGGCCAGGATGTCACTGGCCCTCTTGGCCACCTGGGCACACCCTGGGCCAGTGCACCCAGCACTGGCCTTGTTGAACCTCACACCACTGCCCTCAACCCATGATCCAGACTGTCCAGCTTCCTCTGCAGAGCCCTCTTGGCCTCCACCACAACAATACTCCCACCCACCTTGGTGTTGTCTGTGAATATACTGAGGGTACATTCAATCTCCTCATCCAGATCATCCACAGAGATATTGAATACTCAACAGAGATACTGAACAGAATAAAGATATTAGTATCTAAAATGTTTCTAAACCATCTTTTTGTTTGAAGTAATAAAACATATCTACACACGAAAAAATTGAGGCTTTGATCTTCCTGTGAAATTCAGGTATCATGCTGAAAATTCAGCTACCCTATGAAGGACAGCAGTTGAATTTTAAACAGATAAAAATGAATTTATTCCACTGGAATATAGGCCTTACACTGGCATTGTAATCTCTTTTCATGAGAATATTGGTTGAGACTCTGGATTTTAAACCCTGTGTGAAAAAGAGATGAGCCTCTAAGCAACAAATTTATACATAATCTGCATTCCTAGAATAGACCTGAGTGTTTATAAAAATAATCCATTGACCGAATGACTCACAGGTTAAACAGATAAATGAAAACACTGGAAGAGAAAGAGAAAATTACTTCTACCGAAGCAAAAGTATGTTTTCCTCTGTACCTTGTCTGGAAGAATATGGGAAATTCTAGTAAACTGCCACTAAAGTGTCTACTGGTGTAATTTCACACTTGCAGGCTTATGAAATAGTATTTTGAACCGATTTTCACTTTTGTATAGTCACAACACAGCACTGTTATGAAAACATTAGGGAGAGAACCCAGGGCTCCTATGCCCAAACAGATGAAGGAATCTACCTCTTGTCTTAGTAGTTATCACTTTTTGCCATTAGCTTACCATCGAGACGCAGGTAAAGGAAATTTCGAAATGCAAAGTAGTCTTCCATAATGGTCATGAGTGATGTCATTTGACAGAAAAGAAGCACACGATGGTTAGTAGCTCTTAACTTTGGTAGAATACGATCAAGTAGCTCAAACTTCCCTGAGGCCCGATAAAGTTCAGCTCTGTTGGAGAGAAGCAGCACAGTAAATGCCAGAATAAGCCCACATTTAAAAGTCTGTAGTTGTTATCTTGTCAGAGTATAACAAAAAGACTAATTCACTTAGTCTAAACAGACTAAGAGCACTTTTCTTTCTTTGAAATTGCACATGTTGATTAAAATAAACACATGTGAAGTACTGTTTTCCTGATTTTTATTTGATTACAAAAACTGTTCTGACTTTCAATCATTCAATTCGTTTTCACTATTTATTAATACAAACATTATTTATCAGCTAGGTAAGCATTCTGTAAGTTAAGATATTCACCTGCAATTTTGTTTTCAACTGGCATTGAAAACAACTTTCAATTGCAACTGCAGTTTTAAATGTATTAATCAGACATTTGTTGGAAACAGCCCCCATTCAACTGTTGTTTATTGTTTATTGTCCACATTAACAGTGTTTAGCTGCTTTGATTAGCTCCTCTTTTGTCTTCTATGCAAGAATTGCAAAACTGACTCCTAGCACTGAAATTCAACCCATAACCCAGAAAATGAATAAACAGAATGTCTATATCAGCACCACAGTGATACACTTTACAGAAATAAACTTCATGTACCTTTTCTCTAACCTTGAGTCTGTACTCTCAAAATATGATTTATCATTAGCAATGGCACAAAATCCAGAAGATACACAGCTTCTGATATGCATACATCTGTAATCAGCCAAAGACTAAACTGTTTAGGAGACAAGTACTCTGATATACTAGCTAAGGACACAAACAATCCAGTATACTAGATAAGGAAAAGAAAATTACCATTAACACCTAAACAGGAAGAAAGTTAGGTGGATCATATACACTTTTTGTTTAGAAAGCATCCATTAACTTGAAAGCTGCACTGAGTCTTAACAAAAATAAAGCAAATCTTGAATTTCATTTCAGATAATGGAAGAAATGCTACTTTCATTTGGAAAAGAGAAAATAAAGGAGAAGTAGAAGGCAAAAGTAACAAGAAAGAGAAGAAAATCCTAACAGATATCTTTAAAGAGTCATTCCAATGAATTTCAGATGGTATATTATTTCAAAATAAGGGGAAAGGAAGACATGAGTCTTTTCTGTTTGCCATCCTGAAAGAGATGGACAGTCATGAAAAGATCTCATAACACTTCCAGTACTAACATATGTGCCCTGTACTTCCTCTGCCTCTGTATAAAATGCTTGAGTTTCCTAATATGTAGCTGCCAGAAAAAGAATGTCATTATTAATTCAAATACAACACTATGGACAGCAGGAAAAACAGTTACCCGTTAATGACACCATTTGAGTAGCCCAGATGTTCAGCAAAGGACTCCTGCAAAGTTACAAGCAATAAACATATTACAAACTACAAAGCAACCAAAAATTATGTGTTCTTACAGAAATCAAATTAAATATATGAGTATTGCAGGATTTGAGTTCAGTGATGTTCATACTCTTGGAAACCACCTTCTGGCAACAGTGCTCTGCCTAATATTTTCCTGTACTATTATTTGAAATTCATGATTTGTACAAGTGACTTCTGCAGCATACATTTTACCAGATTAAAAATACAGCAGAATACTAATTAATTTATACTGATCAGTAGAAAATGCATCTGCAATTTATTCAATTTAATTGCTCAACATACAAGATCATAAAGAGTGATAACTACTACAACAATAACAACAACAACAATAATAATAACAACAAATCACAGTACGCTAAATTTGGCTATACTCCAGATATCTATGACACTTTTTATCATTTCAGATAGATACTTAGGTCCTATTGAGAGATCCTACATAGACAGCACATTTTTGCTGAGAAAGCAAGATGGATGGAAGAGAACAATTGTAGTTGACACTGTAGATTAGCAATCCACTAACTTCAAAGATTCTACACGTGACATTTTGAACCAGTGTCTATACATAATAATTTTAGTGTATGTGAATACCAAGTTGCTCTGGATTGTTTTAAATTAGTAAAAAACCCTTTACTTTTTAGAGACACTGCTTCATAAAATTAAATACTTTAAAAACAGACTTTGGATTATCAATAAAAAGAGGGCACCTGTTGACTATAATACATGTTTTTTACTAATCTGTTCCTTTCCCATATAAATTATTTGGACAGAAATATCCCATCCCACACACATAAGTTTTAGCAGCAGTTTTCTATTATTCTACCCATCTGAATAAAAACAAGTCTCAAAATCAAACCTATCAGTCTTACCTCAATGTGTTGAAACATGTACGGGTGATTGCATATCTTTCTCAATTGCATGATGGTGTTCATAAGAGTTTTTGCTCCGCCTTTTCCCTATGGGTACAAACAATGCAAACCAAATTATTAATTTCTTGGCTTATGAATATACCCTTTGAAAATGTTTTTATCCCAAACCCCAACATCACTAATTACTATATCGCTAATAAAAAAAACCCAAAAGGAAACAAAAAACCAGCACAACTCCTGAATAAATAAAAAACAAGCCAGACCAAACCAAAACAAAAAAAATCAAAAAACTATTGTACAGTTGTCTTGCTGTATAAATTCATGTGTCATAAAAATAATCTGTAATGAAAAAGGAAGATCTGGAAGTTACCCATTAAGTGTACTACTCTTCTACGTGCAGTATTCTTGGTAAGAAGCAGAGCATCTACTGTCCTGATAATGTATACTGTTTATTATGAAACCATACAAACTCCATAGTGTCTGAACCCTCTAACGGGAAGTAATTCTAGCTGGATTCTTTTCAATTCCATAGTAACTTCTCCAGTCTGTTAACTCAATATATGGGTTTCTCACTCCAGGCTGAGTAATACATCAGGCCACAGGTACTAAAATATTAAAGCAAATTCATGAGTCATCTTATTATTTAAGGAAGCATATTCTCAAAACACACACTGCAGTTAATCTTGTAGAACCAGGACACTCATCAGACAGTCAAGTGTGCCAGGCCAAACTGTATGGTTAAAAACTAAATGCAGCTGGTCAAGCTAAGTTTGACAACATTGTATCACATTAACATTGCCAAAAACTTGCTGCTTTCAAATGCCATTTTGGTTTTTTGCCATTTTTTAAAAATGTAATCAGAGTGGCATCAATAGTCCAAGTTTACTATATGACTAATTCAGATTTATTTTAAAAATCTCAGCCAAACAATTTACCAATTTTGACATGTAAACTAGGGGAAAATATAGTACTTCATTGTAATACATACTATCAATATTCTAGTCTTATCTGGGGAGTACACTGAAATCATAACTTTCATCTAGAGCAGAGATTATCCATTTGAAGGGGGCACTCCGTATATTTCAAACTTGGTTTTGTTCTTTCCAAGATCGTCTCAAATGTGCTCCAAAATACAGTTCATATTTATTATAAGAACAATTTCCTATAGCTTTCATCTGAGCGAATTGTCTCTAATCTCAGTTGGGTTCAGGCCAGAGCTGCAGAAAGACAAGATTTTTTCCTAACACAATGGTTGTTTGATCACTGAAGCCAACTGGTCTACAACCACCTCCCTCTGCTGACAACAGGTAGCAGTGATAACAGAGCTTAATTTAACATTTGAAGAAAAATACTATTTAAGAGAGCGTTGCAAGAACAGAAAAATTTTAGCCCCTTGGGGAGAGAGGAAAGCAAGGGAAGTGCTCAGAAGATAGCAAAGTCAATTTTGACTGTTTATCACAAAGCCAGGTAGAGAAACAGGTAGAACAAAATATACAAAATAGTCTTGAGCACATGAAAGAGACCAGAAAAGGAAGTAGAAGATACAAAGATTTTGTGACACAAAATGAAATTTTTAGGACAAATATAAAGACATCAAACTGCAAAACTGCATTAAAAATACAACTGAGGAACATGAATTAATGTCTAGAAAGTATTCAAACTATGAAGATGCGTTTCAATATCCAGTGAAAAAGAACCCTTTTCCTGGAGTTTAATTAAGCACCAGTAAAGAAAACAATTTGAGTGCAAACAACCAGAAAGGTAAAGTAAGATACTAAATAGAAAAATCACCTACTATACCAACGCAACATGAAAAAGGATTATGGAAAGACTGTATGTGCACTGTATCAGCAATATACACACAAGAGGGTGCAAACTGAACCTCTTAAATTCTAGATATTCTGCAGAGTCTGTTCAAAGTATTTCACATTTAATACAGTATTTCAAATTTGTTATCACGTGAAAAGCTGATAAATGCCAATTTCTTTACTCTGTATTGACTGGCTCAAACCCCATGGCAGCATAACCGATGTTTACTAATACAAAGTCTAAATCTGATTGCATGACTTGAATCTTACTGCTCTCTTAAAGAATTTTGTCACCAACAGGCCTTGTAAGGATGAATGCAAGTATACAGTCGTATCTGACTGAAATGAGACTCAACTAACAGCTCTGAAGAACAAGATAAACGACTGTCTGTAGTCATAGCTGCCATAATCACAATTATTCAGACATATTATTAAGTTCAATCAAAGGAAACATATTTTTTTCTCAAACAGTGCCTGTCTGCAGAAAAGCACTGCAATTACACTGAATACAATATCCCTGTGAATAGCTGCAGTCGAACTTTACAGTTGTAACTGAAAAGCATGTCTGAAATTTCTCTTCCCATGAGAGATACCTGCAGTAAGAGTCTACACTTTAATTTTATAAAACAGGAATCATATTGTTTACTCATAATACATTCTTTCCTTCATATTTTAGTCTTTTGTACCTTCTTGTCCTTTTCAGAACCATCTGTGAGAAGGATTCCCTTGGCTTGCATGTGACGGTACAGGATCTTTTGAAGAGCTGACATATCACATTTGATCACATATTCCACCTGGTGTAAAAAAAAAAACCCAAAACCCATAAACATGCTGACATAATAATGTTAGTAGGATATAACTGCAGGTTCTTGTTATTCTAGAACAAAACAAAAAATCCTCTGCTAATCCTTTATCTGTACCATAATGCCACATAAAATTTCCATGACCAGCAACCCAACTGCAAGCACAGAAATGCGTATCTCAAAAGACTGTCCATGAGTCAGCCCTGCAGTGAGACAGCTGGGGATGCAGCTGCAGGATTACCAAACATACTTTATTTTTTACTCTGTAATTTTAAAAATCTAAAAAATATTTTATATTTGATATGCAACTAAAAAAGTATTTTGTGTTTAATACCCAATGGAATTTATTGTGACTGTTAAGTATTATGAAATCGCAAGCAAAGCATTATAAAAATATAATCACTGTATATCTAGCAATTAAGAATCCCTCACAGAGTCTAACTGGCATGCTTATCTAGGCTGTCATAGAAACACACTATTTTCTCAACATCCACTAAAACACAGGGAATTAATACCTGTGCAACTGTATGTCCCCTACATTCAACCTGACCTGTTCAGCTTTGTAGAACTACATTTAGTTTTTAACTGCATACTAGATTTAAAAACATTAACAGGAAAACTTCATGCACCAATTTTATGTAATTTTATGTAATTTTTTCTATTGTTCAACGTCCAGATTATAGCCACTATTTTTTTAGTAAGTTATGTCAAATAAAAATTGTAACATAATCATGCTAGTAGCTAGAAATCTTTCAAGCTGTGAATAAAAGACAATGTGTAAGATTCCTAATATTTAATAAATAAACAGGAAGAAAACTATCAGGTTATTTTCTTCTCAGAAAGACAGGAGTATAAACTTCTTATAGGGAAGTGACTTTCTTCAATGGCTTCTTTACCAATATTTGCAAGAGCAAATGATTAGCAGGCTTCAGTCCCCAAGTTCAATCCTCATGGTTGGATAAACTCCTTTTTTCAAGATAATGGCAACAAAAAGAAATATGGTCTTCTGAGTATGAGTGTGTATGCAACTTGAAAAATTTCCCTCTCCAATGCCTATTATTGGATTAATCAAATACAGTGGCTTGATTTCAGTATTATATTCAAATACAAGCATCTTTTATTCTCCAATATATGCTTCTGAGAGTATTGAGAATTTTACATTTGAAGGAACAGAAATTTCAACAGTAGTAGTGCTGACATGATTATAAAGATGAAAAACAATTTCAAAATGCCTCTTTGTATTGTCTCTAAGTGTCTGTACAGAGTTCTTCATTCATTTAGACAGTCAGCTCATAACACACCTTACAACTATTTTAGTTTGGTATGGTTTTAATCCAGTTTACCTTAAAACCAACTTTTTCTTACCATACCTTCAAATTTACTTCATTTATTTTTATTTTATTTTTAGTTGCTGTTGTTATTTTGGGAAGAAGGATGTAGGATTACAGAGGATGATACAGTGGGACAAAATAAGTTACCCAGAAATAAAAACAATTACCTTTGAAATCTGAAAATAATTTTATGTTCTGAATTTAAATGCCACTTCTTACAAATAATTGTGTAATTTCAACAAGACACTTCACAGAACTCCTGGAATGATAATACAGGACTAAATTGTGCTTGCTTTATAAATAAAGTGCAGTAGTCCTTCAGAAATTTCAGTAAATTCGCTTCAACTCAGTGCACGGAGGATGGTACAGGACAGAATTTTATCCTCAGTGTATGGCTGACTCATAAATTGAAACCAGACTCTAATGCAAAGAAGTTGTATATCTTACAGTGGTTACAACAAATACATTTAAAGTTGGTGAGGAATGCTGAAAGTGCAGACACTTCAGGTAATCAGGCTTCCTCAGCAGCCAGCTTTCTCTGAAGAGGTATAAACAAACAAAACTAAAGAAGTCCCCTTGTGCAAAATAAATCTGAAAATGGGACATTACTTAATGCTTAGAAAGAATATTAAATCCCTTCCAAAACTCCTCTCATTGCAAACCTTTTCTGGCAGTTGTGACTCAACTTCCTTCTTCAGTCTTCTCAGCAAGAAGGGCCGAAGCACTTTATGGAGACGACGGATGATCAGAATAGTTTCTTCCTCATTTAAGTCCACCTAGAGAAATTTATAAAAGTCACGACGAGGCAGCTCAAACATATTAGGTAATGTGTTGTCTCACATGAAAAGTTAAGAATGTGCAATAATTATTTGCATCTTACAACAAAAGTGAGTAAAAAAGTACACTTTAAACATTAAAATTTTGGTATAATAAAAAAGGGGTCTTTTAGTTATGTTAAATCCCTAAGTACCAGTGCAGTTCAGACACTAATTCTTCTGTGTATGCTCTTTTCTGTTTTCATCAAAGTGGTTTATTTTGATCTTTTTAAAAAAACACTGCCACAGTACCCTTTCTCCAGTCATGGCAAATGGAGCATTGAACCACTGTTCAAAGGTGCTGCAGCTCTTGAAAATGGTTGGAAGAAGGAAATTGAGAAGAGCCCAAAGTTCAGGCAATTTGTTCTGCAAAGGAGTCCCAGTCAGCAGGATTCGCCGAGGGGCCACGTAGTGAGTATTCAAGACCTGAGTCAGCTTGCAGTGATGGTTCTTCATTCGATGGCCCTCATCTACTATCATGTACTTCCACCGGATCTGAAAGAAAAAGAAAAGTTGGCAAAGTTAGAACAGGCCAGACTTTGTCAAGTTCCTCCCAAGAAGTAAAGAACAAAAATACTTAAAGCCTGAAACACCAATCAGCCTCAACCTTGAGGAAAGCCAAATCAAGCATTATGCAACTATCAGTGTCCTTGCTAGGAAAAAACAGAGAAACAAACACTATGTATGCTCAATCTGATGTTGAATTCTGACTAGAGTTGAAACAGCTAACCACAGATTCCTTCCATTTCTGGGAAAGAGATTAGAATGACTGGCTCTTCAAGGCCAGAATATGGTTCTCAGTGGAAGAAAGAAACCACAGAAACTGCAAATATATCTGTCTGTAACAAGAACCTTGAGAGGAGACAAAAGCATTTTCAGATAAAGTATGCTCATAAACAACAGCAACTCTGAACTTCATTTTGTTTCAGCTAATCCTGTGTTTTTATTTGAGAAGAAAGCAGCACAATTAAAATAATCTAATTTACAGCACTTTCAACAAAAGTTTCTATTTCTTAATATGAAATCTTAAATTAATCACAGGAGATGTTGAAAGCTGTTGTTCAAGCTCTCTGTTTACCACCTGTACTACAACATGGACAGTAAACACAAGTGCCATACTGACCATATGACTAGGAAGGTCTCAGTTGGTACTTTTACAGGGGCTACCTAATTCCATTTCCCAGGACAGGAGGGGTGACATAGCGCTGTCCTTCTTATCTTTCAGAAAGAGTGCAAAAAAATAAAGGAAAAGGAACATTATGCAGTCTCAAGCTGTTTTCAAGCATTCAGAATGATGCTAAGAAAATGCACTGCCTTTGTATTAGAGAGGACAAACAAGTAAAACACAGTAAATATGCAAAAAATGAAATGAAAATGAACAGGAGGACCTATAAAATTACAGGAGTGTAAACTACAGGAGGACCAATATGGTTTCTCTATAGCAAAATATCTCTGCTTTGTGTGCACATCGAAGAGCCTTACAGTACAGTAGGTTTTTTTAAATTCATAGTATTTGATATCTACCTGTAGAGAAATAGTGAGCCCCTAAGAAGTGCAATGTGTAGACTCTTTAGTCTAGGTAACAGATTCATGATATAGCTAACTATTGAGTTATGTGAGGAAAAGTGACCACACAGCTGGAAGGGCCCTAGTAAGAGTGAGCTTCACGATAGAAATAACAGAAGAAGTTAAAAGTCACTGATGCAGATTGGCTGAATATTATGCAGAGGTGAAAAAAGTCATGTTCTTCCAAGGACAGGCAGGTATATAGTACAGACAGAATGACAGAATTTCACAAAGGAATTAGGCCCCTGGCCATATTTGTGAAAATATTTACGTAACGGAGAACTGTGACTGAGAAGTTTAATCATAAACTGAGGAACAGGAGTGCAAATGGAAGGGTTAACATTTATTGAAGGACAGAGCAACTGAGAATTTCCCTATAAAACAAATATGTGTTTTGTGATATGCACCACTTGAAGGTGTCTGGGTCTTGCTGTAGAGAGATAATTAATAATTAAAATTACCTTAGCAAGGATATGTTTGTCCTTTATTATGTACTCATAAGTAGTTAAAAGAACGTTAAATTTTCCACTTCGAAGCTGAGGAACAAGTGAGCGGCGCATTGCAGGTGTACCCTAAAAGAGAGAGGCATGTAGGTTGTTATTCTTTGATGTATAAGAAATATTGTTTTTATGAATGAGTAGACAATAAGCAACCAGATGAACCTGCAACCCTACCATACTGTGAATAATACATCAACATAATTCCAGACCTTACCAGAGTGCTTTCCCTAAACTGCTGCTATACTGTAGAGCTGCTTATGGGGCTCATGGAAATATAAAGCCAGTAGTCTGGCTTTCTTCCTACAAATTGCTCGGCTATATCACTACTACAGTAGCCACACTACAAAGTATTTACCTAGGAATAAAATGTTAGGTAGTTACCATTCATAACTCTCAGCAGAAGCCTTGCAAATGTGATAATTAACAATTTTATTCTGCATTTTATACAGTGATTTGCTGTTGTTTTACTTCTACAGTCTTTCACAGTTTATTATAGCCTTTTTAGCATGATTAACTCACACCACTTAGTACCTGGTATACATGACAAAACCCGATGAGCAGATAGTTTAAAAGCTTGCAGAGACAGAGGAAAAACTGGCTCTAGGTCTCATTCCTTCAATTCTACAGTCATATAAAAAGCAAATCAAACCTTGTAAGATATCTTCACAACAGAAGGAGCCCATTTGTCAAATTCGTATGTCCAATTGGATAAAGTCCTATCATAGAGATTACAGAGAGAAAGTAACATGTTTCATCATCTGCAGATCAAACATTTATAAATGTTTCCTAGTGGTTGCCAGCTTTTCAACAAGTTTTATGTAATCAACACCCATAAATAACAACATATTTTAAAAACACACTTTATATACTGTAATGAAATACAAGAATCTCAGAGGAAGTAACCAAAAAAACGTGTGAAACAACTCATTTAGTTTATATTCAGGAGCCTTTTAGAAATCAGTAGAAGTAGTGTTCTACATGCACCTCTATACTTTGGAACACAGTAACAATAAGAACAGTATCTCTGGGCAAAAAATAGATTTGCAAGTTCTTTTATAATAGATTTATCATCCAAAAATGGACATTACAGCTTTTCAAATACAGCCCAATGAAACTGATATTAGACTTAATCTGTGCTCTACTTGAGCAGAACTACTCACAGTCCCACTACCACCACTATGAGAATCCATTCTTGCACTGTTTCTGCTGTTTGATCCCAACAAAAAAGTTGCTATAGTGAAGCTAACTGCTATAATGCGAAAACAGCAAAAAGTAACCTTGAGGTTTTTCAGCTGCTTGCTTTTTTTTCCCTTCTTAGTGGACCAATGATGGAAGCAATACCAGCAATGTAAAAAAGACAGAAACAGGCAGCTTTCAAAATGTATACAAGAAAGAACTTTCAGCGCCTCTCACTTCTTTAAAAAAAACAACAGTACTTAAAAGAAATTAGATTTTTTTACTGTGCCCACACGAAAATTGACATTATTAACACTCCCACTATTTTTGTTTTATATATCTTCTTCCAGGTGTTTCTTTTCAAACTAAGCTTATAATTTGTATTCATACAGTTAGGCACACCTGTGGCATTTATCTTAGTTAATCAGTTACTACTGCAGCACAGCCAGAAGAAAGGACATGTCAATAAAAATGATGAGATGACAACAAATCAAATTTATCCTAATTCTAGAACAAATCTGCATGCTCAGCACAACTAACTGACAAATTAGCTAATGAAATTACATGGGAATCTCTCAACATCAATCAAGTTCAATTACACATAAAAATAAGAAAACAACTCCTCAACATCCTGTAAGAGTTCTACAATGATTGATATTTTTATTCTAATCACTAAAACCCAGACGTGACCTTTGGAGAAAGGAAAATGCATTAAAAAATTTATAAAACTAGTAGCATTTTGGAAAGCTGCTAAGAGGCAAAGGAAAGGCAAAAGGGAGCGGGGGGACAGCACAATAAACAATCATAATCTGCACACCTGACAAAAGTGTGTATATCAATCAAAGCTACATATATCCAGGGTTACCTATACAGTACTTAAAAGATCAACCTCATTAAAGCATGCTTGCATGGTATCAGATGAGGCATCAGCTGCTTAAAGAATTAAGCAACAGATTTTTAATATCAGAGTTAAAAGCTGAAAGGTGAAGTGCATGAATATAATAAGAAAGAAAAAAATCATCCCCCTCTTTTGGCCTAAGAGTGAATTACAGTAAATTCAGTAGTTTGTCAAAATCAATAGAATCAAGTGTTTTACCAGTCTTCTGGTTTTGCCAGCGTGTTGTGTTCCAAATAAACCAATCTGCAATGCTTACACCAATAATGCCAGAATGAGACCCGTTACTTACGACAAGGGAACAATGATGAGATAGGGGCCATTGAGTCTCTTATGCTCCATCAGGTAAGTGATGAGAGCAATAGTCTGTATTGTCTTTCCTAGTCCCATTTCGTCTGCTAAAATTCCATTCAGATTGTTATTATAGAGAGAAACCATCCATTCCAGTCCCTGGAGCTGAAATGAAGAGTAAGAGCTTCCGTTATTTAAAACCCACAAAAATAATTAATAATAAATCAGCATTATGGAACTGATGTTCTGAAGTCCCTGTCTACTTACAAGTTGGATTGCCTTTAGTAACACTATATGCATGGGGATCCCTGCCTATCTTTACATGGCAATCATCATTCCTGTTTAAAACACTCTGTAAGATGAAGTTAGATTTCATGTAGAAAAGTTTTACCACCGCACACAAAGCAAGAGAAGCACTCACAGTCAGGCTGATAAACACTACTGCAGGTATTTGTTCCTCAATTTCAACACTCTCAAATGCTAAAACTTTCTGTGGGTATTTCATGACATTTGCCTGTGTCAATTAAAATCTTTTGAACCCAAACTCGTCAGCACAAAACACAAAGCCTCACACCTGCCAACTCTATCACTGGTATGCTAAAGCTCTTGTAGCACATATGCACTTAGTATCTGCTGTCCAAAACTCCATGTCAGAGCAGGCCACCTTTGTCCAAATATGCCTTGTGTATAAAATTTCAGAGCTGGAAGGAAGCCAGAGTTCGGTAGCTTAGCAATGTCTACAAAACAGAATTCCAAACTCCAAGGAATACTGCTAAAAAGCACTCTTCTCTTGTCAGACAGATTTCCATATGTGTGTATCACATTACTGATAGATGTGTGAAGTTTCTGCTTCTCATATCCAGAGGTCTGGCACGTCTAATGCATGCTGAGAGCAAGAAATTAGGTGGCCTGAGAAAGTTGAGAGGGAAAACTCTAAAATACACTCTTGAAGAAGTAATCGTCTGTTCTCCTTGCAAGACAGTATCCAAAATAGCGTTGCTAATTTACTGGCTTTACTGGCATATTAAGTCATCAAGAGCTGACTGGAATTTGTACTGTCACTGTATGTACCATCAGCAAAGTCACTTCAGAATTGAGAAGAGGAAAGCTATCTTGTCTGCATCGTTATTCTTTATGTAGAGAGGTATATATACACACAAACAATGTTCTGACTGGAGAAAAGATGCAGGTTGCTGGAGTTAACTAGAAAGTTATATGATAGCAGAAGTGTAGAAAATATACATCAAAGACATTTTCAATCACACGTGAATCTAGCTTATATCAAAATGCCAAAGTTCTTGGTTACTAAACCCAGTGAAAGTCTGTGAAGAACCTGAGACACCAAACTCCATTGCAAAATATTTTTCTTATTTTCAAATTGTATGTATCACTGACCTGAAATATTACGACCTTAATTAAAAAATAAAATTCTAAACTTTTAACTATCAAAGAAGAAAAATACTGTTAATCCACCACAAATTAAAACAGTAAGAAATGAAATTACAAGTCAATGAGAAGGATACCAAAACCAAAATATTATTCACCTGCGATCAAGAAAAGGTAGAGGTAGGTATCTGTGGAATGTTTGTATTATTCAAGCAGTATGTATGTAACATTACCTGTTACAGGTGTCATTGCTTTGTCATACTTCCAAATTCTAACCTATTAGAGCCTTTGTATTTTTCAACAAACATTCAGTCTGCCATTGAAATATCACACTGAAATGTTGAGCATAATTCCAAGTTTTAGGTATTTTATTGTTTTCAAGATCTCACCTGATAATGTTTTAATGTGCCATTAATAAGAAGGGAAGACTGCTTTTCTACCCTTTCGGTGATTGCATGAGCAACAGTGTAGTAGGACTGAGACCCTCTAGCACTATATTGCATGCTGTATTCATCATCCACATCCTGTTTGGCTGTCCTGAAAAGCAGAAAAAGAACTCGAGTGAATTCCTACAAACAAGTATTTTTTGACCATGGCTTACATACATACATCTAAAGAAACAGTTCAAGTCCTCAGCTGTGAGTGAGGTGAGTACACCAAAGGGTGCAATATTATGAAGAGTATACAATTAAATTATCATGTTACTTCTCCTGCAGATATTTATACCAGAGAAGTACAACAAATCAATAATCTAGAGAAAGCTACTGTTGTGAAATGCCACTGGAAGAAATCACCGTTCCTAATACACAGCACTTAAAGAAGACTCACTCAATGATTTGCTTTGCATCTTTCTCAGAAACTTCCTCACTGTTAGGATCCAGGAGTATCTTCTCATCTGTTTCTAATTTGCTTGATTCTTCTTCCTCATCCTACAGAATACAGAAAAAGAACAGAAGTGCTGGGAAGTATAATGTGTTCCTCAGTCATACTTTCAACTGGCACTCTCATACTGGTAGCTTTCATTGGTCAGTGTCTTATGACAGACATCTGAATCATAAGGTCATAATGCTGTATTCCAGATGTATAATAAATTAATAAGGCTTAAGAAACTGCGAAGTACTACTGATTTAGGTGTCTAGTTTCTTAATTTCTTAAAACCAGGTATTTTTACTCTTTTTGAAATAACTTGTCCTTTGGCTACAGCTGCAGTAGATAGCAAACAATTTAAAATCTCACTAAGTTATATTCTAAAATCTGACAAGTATCATGCCCCCCTCTCCTACCTTAATACTAATAGAAGTGTAGAATTAACAGAAATTACTCCTATAAAGACACACCATAACATCAAACAGTCCAGCCAGTTTCAGTGGTTGTTTGGTATAGTTGTGTAAAGACTGCTAAACTTAGGAGACCTGAGTACTATACTAGTTCTGCTACCAGGCTGTTGATTGAACATGGGCCTTCTCTATTCCCCACTTCTATTCTCCTTTAGAAAGTACTGTTCTGAAAATGCTATGCAAGTATCACTATTCATTATTTATAGTATGTAATATGATGACCCTGCAAGGCTGAGATCTTTGTGCGGGTTAATTGTAAGATCCTTTTTAGAATTTTTGTAACAACAGTATTTAAGTCACCATTCAAATACTGAATCAAATAAGCCTACCCTGGAAAGTCTGAATATAAATCTCTGGCATAATCCCTAACGTTTAAATAAACATAATACATAAGTAGCAACCATGTTATGCTATTACCTGTAAAACCTTGCATAAACCTTGAAGATGTTAATTTCATTCAGCACAAAGACACAATGCAGTGTTTTCTGAGATGTATTTTAAAACAGGAATCTGCTTAATTGTCTGGTTCATTATATTAATAATCAGAGTAAAATATTTACTCTTCCTAACCGCAATTAGCAGTTAGGCATTTACAGTGTATATATAAAGAACAACTACTATACATGAAGAACTACAGGATCAATTAATTTTCCTGTTTGTATTAGCCTTAAAGCACCCGCACATCTGTCATCACTTCTCCTCTTGTCATTATGAAGAAGAGGAAAATTAAATATAAAGTAAGCACTTGTTTTTACTGTATTGACACAGTATTTCTTTTTGAAGATACAGACCTCCTCTTCATATTCAGAACCACTTTCATCTTCACTGTCTGATCTGGGAGCAACTTCATAGCTGTACAAAAATGACAGAAAGATTTTGAATTACAGTTAAAAGGAGGAGGTAATACGTTCAATACATCTCCTACTCAGCTTACATACAATAAATTAAAATAAGAATAGAACTGGTAAAAAAGAAAGAAAGTGTAACATGAAAAATACCAATGCAAATAGAAAAAACAGTCTACTTGGTATACTAACTACTTACCCAGGGTTCATTTCCAGCCAAGCATCCAACTGACTTGCTTTGGGTGCTTCTGGTCCAAGAAGAACTTTGCCTGTTTCAGTGTGAGTCACTTTGACTGGAAGGTCACTCATCTGACTGCTCTCATCTATGGGCTAAAAATTCAAGAGACATTTTACACCGAAAGGCAAATGAACTTCATATTTCTCTTACATAATAAAAATAACTAATAGCACTATCAAAACTCCAGTTCTGAACAACCAGTGAAGTTTCCTTACTAGATGCTACACTTTCCCACTAAACAAGCACTGAGTCACGTTATTTCTTGGTGTAACACATACTACGTGACATCCACAAATATAGCCCAGTATCCCAAGTAAATTAACAAAAATGCAGCATGGAAAAGAATATATTATTGGTTTTTGCAAATCAAGACGTAAGGTATGTAGTATTCTTATAGGCATTAAATCCTGTTATGTATACCAACAGACATCTGAAACAAAAAATATAAAGTGACCTTATGGCCTTTTTTTTGAGATACAAGAATCAAAGAATTCAGTTAACTTTCTAAGTAAAGGCCTGTTTTTAAGATTTACTGTCCTAACTTCTCCAACTAAACGTAAGAACAAAATCTCTTACTCATCTGTGTTGCAACGAAACTGGAATATTATAATCACTCTTTATGTTATTTCTTTGGCCTGTTTAATCATGTATTTTCACTTTAAAAACGTCTTGCCTTCTGATACTGTTTCTACCCAAGAATATTTTCCAAATAGATAAATATGAGCAAGAAAAACTAATTCTGAACAGTTCTAAATACAGTGACTGCTGTACAGTGACTTAGCCAATTTCCTTTAATACTGAAGTTACAGGAATGCTATGTGCATTTTTCTTGTGCAAATCCTGTAACTCTAACTTCAGTAGCAGAACTATCACTTTCAAGTATTAAAAGTAAGAAGTAAAACAGTAAGCACAATTCTTAAGTCTTTATATAAAAATTAAATTGAATAGAAAAATTGCACTAAAAGACGAGCTTTGAATGAGGCAGCGTATGCTCTGCTACTTAATTAATGATATTATCTGAAGAATGACACAGAAAAATTACTCATTTCCATTTGCTTTTGAGGAAGAAAGAACTTTCAGATGTGTTAATCCATCATAACACTGTACTCTGTCCTGTGACTGAAAGGTAATTACATGCAATGTCAACGATGTATTTTTCATGAAGATGAGAAGATGGATTTTATGGTGTTTATGAGCTCAAACTATAAAGTAAGCTGTCTATATACAGACTGCAAGAAAAATATTTCTTGCAAGCACAATACAAAACTGAGAGGCAGACTTCATCACACTCAATGATAGACTGGATATACTGTTAGTTTTAGTCTTTGATTTTAGGAATAGTGAGAGGCTAGCATAAATGTTAACCTAGGTAATTATTATTTCTGTTTATAATAATGACTCCTAGAACAGCTGTCATCGTAACTCTTTTCAAAGTTATAGCCATGCCATACAATTCAGAATAATTACTGGAAAGTTGTTTTTGTTTTTTTTTTAGAGAAGAAGAAAAGAAAGCAACACTTTGTAAAAATTCATACCTCTCCATCAGGACCAAGACCAGATGCCATTCCTTCTGCATTTTCTTCAGCTTTCTACAACAAATGAAGAAGTGATAAATACTAAGGTCAGATTAAAAGTACAGAAAAAATACCTTATATGATGGAAACATTTTGGATCATGAATATGTTTCACTTATTTCTGAACAGCCTGGGATTCAAGTTATTGAAGATGTGGATGGATATAGACAGATAGGCCCAGGGCAATTAACACAATTAAGGGATTTACCAACGTAAGGAGGTACCTACTCATCTCAGTCAATGATATAAATCTGCATATAAGAAATGTCTGACCCACTCAATTCCTGGTTCAGACCTAAAGCTCAGTTGCTTATAGGCTATTCTAATGCAAATAAAACAGTAAAGTATTTTCATATGATTTACTATTAATTTCCTCTAAACTGCTTTAATCTTCATTTTAAAGGTGTCAGCAGGTATCACATATTGTATATTCATGCAAGGCACTTCTATCTTGGGTATGTATTTCGGGTTTTTTTGGTCTGACAACCAACTAGAAGGAGAGTATTTTATCCGTTCTTTGTACTATATTCCAATTGTGTGTAGACCTTACTCTAACTGGAAACAAAAGGAGCTTCAGAGTACTTCATGGAGAAAGCTAGTTTTGTTTTTTTTTTTTTCTCCATGCACCAACCTGAGAAATGAGCAGTATCTTCCTAAAGGCTTATCCTCATTTACCTTACTTAAAAATGTCAGCACAGTATGAGGAAAAAAGAAAGACTTATAGTTTGTTTCTGCTTTCAAACTTTACTAAACAATTCTGAGCAAGAAAGGGCATTTTACAGCTTCTCCTTATGTCACATTGCTGATTTTTTAGTACTACAGCAAAATATTACTTTGATACTAATATAAAGAGAATAGACTAACAAGAAGTGATCTCTTAAATTGGGTTTTAGAGATAAAAAAACTTACAAGTATTACTGACATGATGGATAGATAAAAAAATATAGATCATCGAGTTACTCCTATTTTTTTTTGAGAAGTATACTTGAGGAATAGCTGCACTTCTCAATATTGATGTAATTCTTAATATCTGCTTCACATCATACTTCAGCCTTTTTCTTTGCCATTAAATTCCATTAACTAAAACACGTACTTGAAATGAACAGGCAGCAGCTGATGCTTAGTAGGAACAACAACAATACAAGCTTCAAGGCTGCCTGCTCCAGCATTTCTGGGCAGCAGGTGTGACTGCTGACAAAGAAAGAAATTGTACCAGAAGTGAGGATTTTAAATAAACACAAGGACAGAATAAGTTATGGAAAGAAGTATCTAGTCTTGGCTGAACACACAACATTGACTGAGGATGTTTTTTCCCTGGATGAACCAGAGCTGGAATCCGTTTTTTTACACTAGAGAATACTGTCTAATACTTTAAGATTGTTATAGCTTAGCTACAGGCAATGGAAAAGAACCCTCTAACTCACAGAAAAGCAGTAAGCATCAGTGCTGTTCACTGTGCAAAAATCATAATTTGCTGTGAGAACATTTTTAACCTGTAGTTAAACACAATTTGGAAATTCAGAAGACCATATTACAAAGAAAAGAAATGTAAATAATGACAGATATATCACACTTATTTTGGACTATGCAAACCAATCTTTAATACTGATGATTTAATCCTTGAATTGGAGAAATCTCAATATTAAAAAGCAGGAAGTCACATTTTGTTAATTCTCTGCTTAATGACAAGAAAAACTACAAACAATAAAGTGAAAAGCTGCACAGAAAGTTGGACTAGACTGTGAGATGAAAATTTCATATGGAATATTTTTTCTTATCCATGACTACAGCAGGAAGCTAGAGACAGAAAATACAAAGAGAGGAATGTGAAAGAAACAAGCAGGGAAAATCTATCATGAAGATTACAGAAACTGTATCCCAGAGAAAGAATGGACTAATCTCAAATTTCACTCTACTAAGAATTTAATGTTCACTTGGATATTCTACAATGAGTCCAGCAAAGATTGTTTCTTCACCTTTTACTTCTTCACTGCCATTTCTAGGAGAAAATCCTAAGAAATCTCTTTTCTCATTTTTCTCTAAGTACAAAACATTAACTACAGGTATTAGTAGATTAAACTTTAATATAGATTATAAAACATAAAAGCCTAAGAACTGAAAGTGTATGACTTGGAAAAAAGACACAGTGCCCCCTTAATTGCAATGTCTTTCACAGCCATGCAATGAAAAATTCATAGAATTCTAGATTAAAATAAAGGGTAATATTTGTTATTTGTGTGAATTCCTACTTCCTTCACAGATGAGAAAAAAATTGCTGGAAATAAAATTAATTACAAACAAAAAGATGCAGAGGATCAAGACAGAGCAAAGATTCTTTAACCTTTTTTTTTGCTGATCCTCCCTTAGGTTTTAGGGTGGGATATATATAAACACTGAATATTTACAGGACATATTTCCTTTCAACTTCAGGGGCAAACAATTATGTCTTTACTGACATGGCCATCAGATAACGCTGCTTCTCATACAAACTTAGGCTAAACTGACACAGAAATATATCACATATGTGGACAGTTAAAGGAATACGTATTGATTTATGTTATTAAAGTGATGCAGTTACTTCATGTGCTGTCTCAATAATGATTACCTCTACTGTGCATTATACACAGTAAATCAGGCCTGTTCTCACAGGTAATACAGCCCAAGAACCCCCACCATTCAAATTACATCTCTATTCTGTAGACAGGTTATTATTCCTATGTTAAGAACATACTCTCAGGAACAGAGGTTTTTTTGAGAGCAGGAGAAAACATGTACTATTTTTTAGGCCATTAATGTCCAAGATTAGTATTTTTTCTATGCTGGTTGTTTTTAGCATCGTTAGTAAACCCTGTAAACATAATGCCTGTATTTGCAGCAGTAATTAGTAGCAAACCAGGCATGGAAATGGATTATAAAAATCCTCTTATACATTCCGCAAGAGATGAAAGGTACTCTGAGGTCGTAAAAAATGACAAACGATCCCTTAATCACTATTTCACACATGGAATTATTTTTTTGAAAATTGCACTGTTCAATTTCAATGACTTTCTCTTGCAGGGTAAAACATTTCATATGAAGGAAAAGTAATCGTGGAAAGTTTCAATTAAAGGTTAAAAATGTGCAATGAACAACATTACTGGCAAAATACCCATTTACTATAATAAACCTAGCCAAGTTTCTTAGCCATTTTCAATGGTCTCGGCCAAGTGTATAATGTTGAAGTCTAAAACAGATATCCTGAATGAGACCACTACACAAACCAGGCTGTTGTCATCTTCTTCACCGTGTATTTTTGATGCACTGCACTCCTCTTGGGTACATTAATCCTGACTTACACATCTGTCCCAATTTTACCTGTACAAAGTTTATGAGCAAATAAGTGTTATGAGGAGATTAAAAGATGAGAATTTTATAATCCTGCCTTCTTACCACCTTATTTTGAGTTAATAAAAGCATATATATACTTCAGTAGATAGAGAGATGAGTTCCCTCATCCTTAAGAATTTGGTGGTATAGATGTTTTAGACACTCTGGTATGTGTATGACAATTGGGCAACACTACATCTATCAACATTTAAATTGGATTTGAAGAAGAAATGGCTTAAAATATCAGCTGTAACTACTTGCCTTCTTTCTTCTCCTTCGCTTCTTCTTCTCTTTGGCTGCTTGTGCCTGTTTATGCTCCCATACCAGGTTAGTCAAGTTAGCCACATACTCATCCGTCTGCTGCAACAGGTAGGCCAGGCGTCTGTCTTTCTTCTGATCAATCAGCTTACGGTAGCCTTCTTCATCTTCAGCCTAGTGACACAAAAGAGATGTCGGTTATGACAGAAATGATGGTGAATGGGCACCATCCAACTCCTATGTCAATAATGAAGTGTTATCTTAGGTTATTATGATCTGCACAGAGGGGCAGCTATATGGGTAGAGAGTTCATTGGACAATCAGGCCCAGAGTCATATATTTGTATCAGTATGTCACAGCATCAGAGGGGTTGGCAGGGACCTTAAAGATGATCTAGTTAAAATTCCCCTGCCATGGGGAGGGATACCTCCCACTAGACCACACTGCTCAAAACCACATCCAACCCGGCCTTTAATACTTCTAGGCATGGGGCATCCACGACTTTTCTGAGCAACCTATTCTAGTGCCTCACCACTCTCACAGTAAAGTACTTCTTTCTAATACCTACTCTGATCATACTTTCATAGAACCATTATTAAGGTTGAACCATTATTAAGGTTGAAGACCCCAAAGACATCAAGTCCAACCACCAACTTGACATTGACAGGCCCCCCAGTAAACCATGTCATCAAGCACCACATCCACATGTTTCTTGAACTTTCATAGGCAGCCTGTTTCAATGCTTGATAACCCTTTCAGTGAAGTACCTCCCTTGATCTAAAATCTGATTTAAACCTTCCCTGGCACAATGTGAGACCGTTTCTGCTTGTCCTATGGCTTTTTACCCGGGAAAAGAAACTAACCTCCACCTTGCTATGACCCCCTTTCATATGGCTCCTCTGAGCCTCCTCTTCTCCAAGCTAAACACCCCCCGCTCCCTTGGCTGCTCCTCACAATGACTGGTGCCCCAGACCCTTCACCAGCTCCACTGCCCTTCTCTGGACATGCTCCAGCACCTCAATGTCCTTCTTGCAGTGGGGTCACAAAACTGGACACAGGATTTGAGGAGTGNAGTCATATATTTGTATCAGTATGTCACAGCATCAGAGGGGTTGGCAGGGACCTTAAAGATGATCTAGTTAAAATTCCCCTGCCATGGGGAGGGATACCTCCCACTAGACCACACTGCTCAAAACCACATCCAACCCGGCCTTTAATACTTCTAGGCATGGGGCATCCACGACTTTTCTGAGCAACCTATTCTAGTGCCTCACCACTCTCACAGTAAAGTACTTCTTTCTAATACCTACTCTGATCATACTTTCATAGAACCATTATTAAGGTTGAACCATTATTAAGGTTGAAGACCCCAAAGACATCAAGTCCAACCACCAACTTGACATTGACAGGCCCCCCAGTAAACCATGTCATCAAGCACCACATCCACATGTTTCTTGAACTTTCATAGGCAGCCTGTTTCAATGCTTGATAACCCTTTCAGTGAAGTACCTCCCTTGATCTAAAATCTGATTTAAACCTTCCCTGGCACAATGTGAGACCGTTTCTGCTTGTCCTATGGCTTTTTACCCGGGAAAAGAAACTAACCTCCACCTTGCTATGACCCCCTTTCATATGGCTCCTCTGAGCCTCCTCTTCTCCAAGCTAAACACCCCCCGCTCCCTTGGCTGCTCCTCACAATGACTGGTGCCCCAGACCCTTCACCAGCTCCACTGCCCTTCTCTGGACATGCTCCAGCACCTCAATGTCCTTCTTGCAGTGGGGTCACAAAACTGGACACAGGATTTGAGGAGTGGCCTCACCAGTGCTGAGTACAGGGGGACAATCCCTGCCCTGCTCCTGCTGGCCACACTATTGCTGGAACAGGCCAGGATGACATTGGTCTTCTTGGCTACCTGGGCACTGCTGGCTCATGTTCAGCTGCTGTCATCAGCACCCCCAGGTCCTTTTCTGCTCTGCAGCATTGCAGCCACTCTGCCACAGCCTGCAGTAGGATGGTTGTGACTCAAGGGCAGGGTCTAGCACTTTGCATTTTTATAATGGTACTTTGCCATTTCACTGGTCTCAGCTTGTGATGGAGGCCATGATACAGCTGGCTTTCTGGTCTGCAAGTGCAAATTTCTGAGTCCTGCTCACCTTGTCATCCCCCAATACACCCAAAATCCCTCACTGCAAGGTGTCAGAGAGTCATACTTAATCTGAAGACAGTATGAAGAGCTATACCACAGGAGTCTATCCTGCAGTGTGTTTAACATGTCGCAGTGACATAGAGGAAGGGACGGAGGGCACATCAGTCAAGTTTGCAGAGGACATGAAATCAGGGGGTATTCTGTCAATATGCTCAAGGGCTGCGCTGCACTTCAGAAGGACCTGAACAGGCAGAGAAGCTATGCCATTTCTGCTAGAGGTTTTCAAGACAGGACTGAAAAAACCCTTGAGCAACCTGTTTTGAACTCAATGTTAACACTTCTGGAAGGGGGTTCAACTACAGAGCTCCCTGACAAGGCTGAGTGACTCTGAGACACAGATTCCATGATTTTATACATTTCCTACTCTCATGGACTAACGACTGGAAAAATTTGCAGTAGTTATGACCTGCAGTGGAGGAGAAAAACAATCAGTGCTATGTTAGGCAGACTGAATGTCCTGAAACAGAGAGATGGTAAGTCTCCTACAGAGATGACTTCACCAAGAGGAAGAACATAGGAAATGGACATAAAATTACATTTAGTCCTTTTTCCAGTATGAATACAGATAATTTTCTTCCAGTTATCATGTGAAATTTTTTTTGTTTGAATTTATGTATCACTGTTCTACTCTGGTTTTATTTCATCTCTGGTAAGAGTTCACTATCAGGAAAAGGATTCACCAGATAAACCCTATCTCTGAGTCATCTTGGCAACTTCTGCATCCTTGTCATACTGTGTAAGTGTGTTGGACATACAATGAGTATTATTTTCACATGCTGTAACAATGTAATACAGAATGTCAGAAAAATACAAAAAAAGGAGCAGAGGTGCCTGTCTCAATTTGGGCTGAAACAACAAATTAAGGAAGTATACAGTGCCTTATAAAAACCAAACATGAGTAAGAAATACTTTAAAGATCATTATTTTAAAATATAGCACTCTGGGAGATCTCCTGCTTTTCTAGAGACACCAGAATGGCATACAGTTAGAAAGAAGAGCTGTAGCGTTCAAATTGAGCTTGCAAAATTCTACTGTTATGTTCAACTGATCAAAATTACAGTGCTCAAACCCTGAGTTTTCAGGAAAAGTAAATTATCATTACAATTGTTATTGTTGTTTTTATTGCTTCTAATGCTACTGAATATACAGTCTGTGTAATCTAGCCAAGGTACTTCTTTTATACATTTAAGCTTGTCTTGACAGTATCTTTTTAAATCACACCAATGCCCATTTTTGCACTATACATATATATAATACTACTAATGAGCAGTAACACAATCACCATTTCTAATCATAGTAAATGAAGGGAAATCTATGGAATGAATTCAGCATTTCTGAAAAGATAGGCAAAAAGTTTTAGACACGGTGCATTTTTATAAACCATGGCAAGCATCTGAAAGGAGATGATGTTTTAAAAAAAACCACTAGTACACATCTGTGAATTCCAAAGTTACCACAACTGGACTAAAACTAAATAGGCAAAGTAACCCCATTAACAAAACACAGAGATTGGTTTTGCAGAAGGATTTAATTGAGCAGCAAGTGCAAAACCCTAAACTGAATATGCCTGTGAAATTCTGCATGTATGGTAAGAGCTTAACCAGTCTTGGTGAGATGTTTTAGGAAAAAACATAGGTAATTCACAAGCACTGGTATCCTGTTCAATTTCTGGACATTCAAATCTACTTCATACTTTTCAGCAGTGAACATCTTCATACTTATCACACTGCATGTTCGATTTGACATAAGCTGAACCTCACAATATACTGAAATATCTCCCAAATGTCACTATTGCTTTTATTTAAAATTAGCTCATTTTTTGCTAATAATTAACATTTTTACAAGCTAGGTTAGACAAACTGCTGATGGTTATCTCCAATTACAAAAAAGCTCTACAATAGTAATTACTACATAATTTTAAGAAATGCTTTAGGGCCTACACATTTGTTATTCTCTCATGCAAGTTCTTAATTTACACTTAACACAAGCTTTCATTTCCAAGTTTATATCATTGTTATATTTATTTTTCTTCTGCATTTCATTTTGTGATTTTTAAAACCAAACTGTTCAGCCCATATTCATGGTAGGGATAGATTCTGGACAGGAGCTAACATTTACATCTACATTTCTATTAGATACTTACTGCTTTTTGCCAGCAAGTTACAAAGTAAGCTTGTAAATTTCCTTTCACTCTGTGTTGGTGAAATGCTAAGAAAATGTTAAGATAGAGCTAACCAATGTCTTGAAGATTCTTTTTCTACCCCAAGTCACTGACATACTGGTACATAGGCACTGATTTACCTAAACTTTGAATTCCAGAATTATTTTAACTTCTGAAATGTAAGCAGCCCCCTGACTAGTTCCACAGCATTCTGAAGAGATATGATTATACAGAAACCCATTTTACTCTGTTGTTAGAATGATACAGCTGATATTGTGAGGGTACAGGGAAGGAAAAACCATGAAATGATAAGGAGTATGACCTGAAGCATTAAATGGGTAGAACTGACTGCAATTCATTCTAAAAATACATGCATTACTGCTATTGATTAGGTACTTTCGTATGTGGAATCAACTGTATGTAAAAATTGTGGAGCAATGCCATCAACAAGTTAATCATCTGGAATCTTCAAAACTATAAACCTAGGAAAAAACCAAAGCCCATTATTTCTAAAATGGACCAATAGCCCTGAAATTATACAAAAGTGTTAATACATGAAGTTAATAAGATTAAGTTGCTGTTATTCAGAAGTGGATGTGCTAAATTTTCGTACTAGTAAAAAACCCAAAAATATTCCTGTAAAAAAAAAACCTCAAAGAAGAAGGAGCTCTAGGTTAAATTCAATAGTATCACTCTGCCATTAACAGAAACTTACTTAACAAAATGTACCGTTTTGGATTTACACTCTTTTCATTACCGAGTGTTTTGCAAAGGAAACACATGGGAGTGGCTGAAATAGTATACAATATAAGAAGGACACAGTACGTAACTTTAACTAAAATAACCATATTCCTTCCTCTAGTCCTTACCATTAGTCTCCTCATTCTTTCTTTCTCAATTCTCTCAGTTTCTTTTTTCTGCTCACGTTCAGTGTTGGCATGCCAAGTTGCCACAGCTTTAGAAAGTTTCTGAATTTTCCCAGCAACTGACCGGTGGTACTCCTTAAAATCTTTAGCATGTTGCAATATGCTATTCAGATATTCCTAGAAAGAGAATCAAGTTAGTGCAGGCATTCTGACACAGCAAGGATTAAAATGTACAAGTTTTAATCTTAATGTCTTCCGATTACTTATCACACCACTTGGAGTTTTTTAATCAGAAAAACTCCAAAGGTAAATAAAATATGTAAAAGAGAAGATCTGCACAGCAAAGCAAGGTGCATTTCTGTCATGGGGCAAACATCCAATAAGTTAAAGTACCTGGTGCTTCTGCCTACGCTTCCTCTCCTGTTCTATCTTCTGCTGTTTTTCAAGCTTTTCTGTCATACGAGCCTCTCTCAGAGTCTGGCGCTTGCTTCTTTTGTAGGCTTTGGAGTTCAGTGCTGTCTCCAGTGTTGTGTCACGACGCATGCAGGCTACTACCTCTTGTCTTAACTACCAGTGGAGGGAGGGGGGAAAAGACAAACACTCAAAAAAATACAATAGCTCTTAATGAAATGACTTTAAACACTGTTATGGCAGAGTAAAAAAGTAAACAGTTCAAAATATATCCCCCTCTCCTCTTCCACTTTCACTGTAGTGTAAAGAGACAGCATTGACACAGTTGCAACAGCTACATCTGTGACCCTAAAGAAATCTTAAAACCTTCACAGAATGGTCAAATGCATTAATTACTTTTAATTATACTTTTCTTCCCTCTTTACAAGATGCTGGTTACAACTGTCCTGCTGCAGTAAAAGGGGCCAGCCAAGATGTTACACCATCAAAATAAAATGCAAATGAACCACATACATAACACATTTTCTAGTGCTGGACCTAAACATAACTAAAAACTTGTTCCACTGCCAGCTGTACAGAAGATGGGCGGGAGAGATAAATGTTAAGAACTTGGAACAGTACTGTCACAGTCCCAGCAGTAGAGCAGGGAGAGCCCGCTGCTTTTCATCTGACCTCTGACGAAACTTCATTACTAAGGAGTGCCAAGGGACGAAAGGAAGGAAGACTTGAACACCATGGCACAACTCCTGCCAAGGCTTTTGTCAGGAAGTATTTTGTTTGACCTGCCAAATTTTATCTTTGTTCTTTCAAACTAGCTGTAAAAGCCAATGGCAAGAGGCCCATAATAGTCTGGCAGATTCCTTTTCTGAAATTAATTTGCTGATATAGGCATTCAAAATTCAACTTAAATCTTATGCATGATCCTGTTATGCTTCATTTTCAAAACCTGTGGCATAGTGGAACTCCCAAGAAGAAATCACAGAGAAACACCACACAAAACACCAACAGAAAATTTTTATGAAAAAAAGGGGACTCATGGAAATACTAATTATGTCCAGAAAGAGGTATCTGTTGATATCTCTAATCAGCTTGCAGTCTGTCCAGCACTATTCTGTCTCTTTAGCAATGCCATGTTCATTTCGAAAGACACAGTTTTATGGTCACATTCTAGACTGGAAGGTTAAGCAAGGAGCAAAATTAACACCTGCACATTTTTAATACCGAAACACAACAAAATAAAATCTAATATTTCCATGATTTGCTTGATGGCTACATTAGCTCTCATGCAGGATCTGCTTACACTTTGCACTAATACAGTATCTCCTTCCAGTTTACTCTTTGCTGCATGAACATGTTTGCTTGTGACCGCTATGAAAATTTTCCCCAAGTAAATGGCATTACCTGGCGTTGGAAATTCAGTAACCTAAGTGCTTTCAATTCCACTGTAGCTTTGGTTCGCAGATCAGGGGGCAGAGAACCAGGCAAGTTCTCCAATTCCTGGATTCTATGAGCAATTCGAGCCTGAAGTCTACAAAATGAGAAAACTGGGTAAGACACCACAAGAAATCTTTAAGGCCTTACTAAAATTATATAGTAAAAATAATCAGTTTAATTCAGGCATTTACATGTCTTTTTCTGGTTTTTTTCTGAACTAGAAAAAGTTATGAGAAGATACTGGGTATCTTTTTCCACTTTGAAAATAAATTATCAGGTGATCAAATATGTCCCTTGGCTTTTCTTTTCAACTAAAACTGGATATGTGAAAATAAATATGGGAATTCTTTTTCATACATACTATCCAGGATTCTGCTTTCAAGCTTCTGTGAGGGTGCTCTTTTTATGCACTGTAGTCAGTGATGACATAGACCATACTTGCCTTACTATCTGGAATTCTACTTCATTATTTTATTGACAAAGTATGTTTATTCATAAAGTATTCACAGATATATAGCTGCTACTGTAAATGAAATTCGACTTCACTCTTCTTTTAGAAGTTCATTTTGCATTCATTTGGAAATTCGAGAGAGAGAGAGAAAGAGAGAGTAATAGACAAGACAGACAGAACTTGATTTTATTCAATTTTAATATCATCAGAAGAATTCTAAAGTTCCTGGAACAACAAATAGGATGTAAGCTACGTTAATGCAGAAGACTATATTTAAGAGTGTAAAAAATTGAAGCAGAAATAGGTAAGTAATGTTTGTCATACAGACTGAAAAGCAAATCAAGAAAGTTATTTCTTAACTAGATAAAGCTTTATTGAAGGCTGAAAATACTTGTCTCAGTCCAGAAAAGTTCATTATTCCTGCAGAAAAAGTCTTCATTCAGAAAATGACACTGTCTTATTTTTCTATTTCCATTTTATACACTACACTAAAAAAAGTTCACATTCTGCACAACTGGGTATTCCACTTAGGAAGAAGGTATTTTAGTTCACCTAAGGATGTAAAATGTTGAGAATTAAGTGGTTTCTTGGAGAGATGTACTAGCTAGTGTACATTCATACAGAAAAACAGCCATGCTATTCTAAATCATGCTCTACCTGTCACTTACCCAGAAATGGATGCAATCCTGCATCACAACGATTATTTATTACTCTTTTTCCCTTCCCAAATAGCTCCAGTGTGTCTCCTGAAACTATCACCTACAAAACAGTTATAGCCAAACCCCAGTTTCCCTGACTTTAACGAAACCTTAAGGGAGCAGTCACATCCTTTCCAAACCTTTCTTTTGAGCTGTGAACTTATTAAAGCAACTGAATAGTGAACATATTTTCAATTTCTTTTTACATTCTTGCTAGCAATGAGTGTTTCTTCTCTTACTATACATGAGGATGAGTTAATCTAGGTTCTCCCTGACATACCTTACGGTTTTAAATAACTAACTGTAAGAGTCACTTCCAAACAAATGTGAAGTGAAATGCTGACTTCTTAGTTCTGCCAGAATTGGGGTTTTTCTTTAACTTCAGGTATGAAACATACAGAAGTGCTTGCTGTCATAAAGTTTACACAACAGAAGTTCAAGCAATTGCCAAAGGTGGATTGGTCTCTACATTTCTATAATCAAAATTTGTAACAAAAATCCAAATATACATGTTTCTTGAGGTATGTCCAAACATATCAAAGTTCATAGAGTGTTTACTATGTCCCGTTGTCTTATAATGCAGTCCACTCCTATAAAAAACCCATTTCACTGCTAATAATTTTTTTCCAACTTGAGTTTATAAAAAAAGCAGATGAGAACTAAATGCACATGAAATATTATTGTTAAATTATCCTGCAGATCAGTATATCCAGGATAAGTTTTCCTTCGACTATTTTCCTCTGCATGATGAAAAGCACTGAGCTACAAACAATGATAGTTTAAGGCCTTGGTAGGTGATTGCCCTTCCTTTAATAATCCAATCAGAGGAAAGGAATAGGAAAAAAAAACAGCAGTATTTCTAAGTCAGTAGAGACATTACCTCAGAAAACTCTTATTATAAATCAGAGCAGTTCTCTATTTAAAAAAAAAAGTTCAGAACAAAAAAAGTTGAGATAGTAAAGAAAATCTACAGTACCCATATGGAAGAATAAAGAAAATGACAACCAGATAGGTTACATATGAACCAAAAAAAAAAAAAATCAAAAACTAGAAAACAAACAAACAAAAACACCAAACCAAAAAAAACTCCTGTATTTTGAAGCTTAATTTCACACTTTCATACTATTTATATGTATTGTCTATGTTACTAATAGAGTAATGGTAATAACGTTTTCTTCAGTAATCAGCAGGATTTTTTTAAGAATTCCAATTCAAGCGAATGGAAGAACTGCTTGAGCTATCTCTCACCACAACCACCTTCCAGTCTTTAAAGGAAGTGATCACAGTTTGTTGTATTGATGCTATTTTGATGAAACAATGCTAACAGCTGTTAAATATTAAGAGAATCAAAAGAAAAAAATTTCTTAGATCTTTTTACAATCACTTGAAATATATAATCTCACCATGTAAAGGATGCCATCAATTAATCTTTGCAGTTCAGCGATTTACCTTAATGCAGAAAGTGGACACTGAATGTACACGAGATCTCTTTGCAAAATAAGTGAGGCACACCCATTCCTCATTAACTCAGGTCAACAGCAGAGGTTATGGTTCACAGTCAAACCTGTCTGGCATGGATGCCATGCAGTAAAGAAGATACCTAAGAATATACTTTGCAGATAACAGAAAGAAACCACATACAATTTGTGGGACATTACCAAGTGTGTTATTTTTTTAATGTGCAATGAGAATGAGAAGGTGGAAAAAAGCCTTTCAACATAAGAGAACAACTTTAAATTATAGGCATTATTATCTTTAAGACAGATATTCAGAGATACTAAAAAGCAGCACTGTATTTCGAAGAAAGTATTAAGGAGAGTTTTATAAAAACATGTATTGGATTTGCGTAGCTAGGTGTCGCTAGCTCGGGGGCTACAGCACTGGCTTCTGTGAGAAGCTGCCAGAAGTTTTCCCTTTGTCCAGCAGAGCCAATGCCAGAAGGCTCCAGGACAGACCCCTCCACTGGTCAAGGCTGAGCCAATTAAAAACGGTGGTAATGACTCTGCGATAGCAGATTAAAGCAGGGGGAAAATAAAGTTACTGGACAGATGTAATTGTGACTACAGAAGAGCAGGGTGAGAACACATTAGAGGAACAACTCTGCAGACACAAAGATCAGTGCAGAAGGAGGGGCTGCAGGCAGCAGAGCTGAGATTCCCCTGCAGCCCATGGTGCAGCAGCTGTGCCCCTACAGCCCATGGAGGACCACAGGGATACAGAGATTCCCCTGGAATTCAAATGGTTTTCAAGGTATAATGCCCCTTTATTAAAAGGGTTTAGCATGAGATCTCAGGAACCAGCTGTTTCATAAAGCTTTCATTAACCTCAGTGTCTTCAGGACAAAGATGTTTAGTTTGGCTTTTATCTGCTCCGTTTTTATTAATGAATTGTGAACACATTTCTGAATTAAACTTGCCTATATTAAAGCTAAATCCAGCAACATTCAAACCACAGAAACTGTCAGACTGCTTTATTCAAAACTTCTGTCTGATGTTACTTATACAGTTTTAACTAATGAAAAGATTTCCAGGAGTTCTACATATCCTGGAACTCAAAGTAAATTTAATTACCCATAATGTTCACTATTAAAAAAGCTTGGATCTTACATCTATGTTCTAGGATAAAAAAACTGTAAAATATAAAATCCTTCTGCTGGAGAATCCCTATTAAACTTTGATCTCACTCTGCCAAGAACATCAGTGTATTTAGAACATGATAGATAGGCCGTATCTGTAACTGGTTCTCTAAATAAGTAAAAGCATCAGCTTTATTTTTTGTCACTCCTCACTTTCCTCTGTTTATGAACACTAATACCTAACAGCTTGGCCCAAATAGTGCAATACAGCAGGGCTGAAAATGCAGGAAGAGTAACAATTTGAGGTTAATTGATTCAGAAAACATTACATTGTACTGGCCATATGATTCCTGGTTGAAGTTAGTACTACAATTCTTCTGTCAGAATAACTGTGAAACTGTAAAATGGTGTATTCTACGAGCTTTCTGAAAAAGATGCTGGAAAATAGTGACTGCTCATGCTGAAGCAGTTATAACCATCTAGTCCTAGGGTATACATGTAAGACTGGCAGAACCATGCCAAGAATGCACTGATACAATTACTTAAGCAATACTTAACACAAAATGTAAGAGCTTTTCTATAATCAAGGCCTGAATTTTGGGCATGGTATCACTCCCAAAAGTGATTCATGGTGTTTTACCTTCATAAATAATACTCTGAGTGCAATTACTTTCCTCTGATTGATAACCATCAGGAATGCATTTTAGGTGCAGGTCAGAATCCTTCTGCCTGGTAGACTCTCAAGGTCAGTCATTAAATAGCCGTGATGAAGTGAAGAGGGAAGAAATCTCTTTCTAACTCCAAAAGAAATGTCCTATCCTATACTTCTCAACAAATATACTTCATCACCTAAACAGAACACTTAGGAGGCAATTTTTGAAAATCAGGCTTCCTGGTACACTTTTTCCTAATCTTGTGTGTCACTTATTCTCTTCACTCTGGTTTTCCAGACAAATCCATCATACTCACAAAATGTGGTTTTGCTGTGGCTACTAACACTTCAGCCTTTTGTCATCTCTTCTAACTTTCCATTGTTTATAATGCTGGAAACCTTCTGCATGAAATTGATTTTTCTGTAAGGATTTTGATTCCCTAACTTTCAGTGTTTGCAGGATCCACGTAATACACTAACTCAGCAGAGCCCTTGAGCCTGTTTCAAACTTAAATGGTTTCCAGTGATATTGCCAGTATACTTCACTAGTTCATCATCTGGGGTAGAATTAAGTAATTGCTTGGTTTGATGTTTGTCTACTTCTCAGTAATGCAGCCTTTCTCTGGAAACTTTGTTTATACTATTACCACTACAGTAGCTGAATGCAAGGAGTTCCAGTTAAGGATGCGAAAAACAAGAATAATTTTAATCTTGTTATCCACTTTTACCTATATTCACGTTCTTGGAGTATTTCAACAGGATCCAATCCTTGTGGCTTCTGGATAGGGCTGATGCGGTTCTGCTTTTGCTGCAGCTGGACAATAGGTGAAGGTTGTCCAGGTGGGGGCTGTGGTACAGAGGGCCCAGGTATGGTGGCAGCTGGCTGGGCAGCAGCGGGAGCAGGAGAAGGCCTCCCACTAGGAGCTGGCGCTGGAAGCTTTTGTTGTGCATTGGAGACAGTCATATCTGGGGCTTGGCCTGAAACATAAACAGTACTGATTCATAATATGAAATATGGAAAGTAGGAAGAAAATCAAGACGGCTTTCTGAAGACAAAATATGAAGGTAAGGTAGACATTCAAAATCACCAGAAAAGGCACACTGAGACTACGCTGTTTTTTGAAACAGACATACTAAAATGCAAGCATACCATACAGTGCAAGAAATGGCTGAAAGAAAAAAAAAATATATGAAACTTAATGATGGATGCCGTTTCTTTTGCTATTCCTGTGGACTTTTAATTCTAGTGGTACAAGCTAGTAGTTCTGGGTGTAGAACTATTTCCTGCAAACACAAGACCTCATTCTGCCTCTTGTTCACTATCCTTGCAGTTAAAAGAAAGCACCTCACCACAACCTGACAACAAGTAGAATTAGGTCTGATTTTAGGCCTTTATCAGAACTTGATAACCATATAAAAATGTTTACAACTGTATTTAGAAATAACTGCCAGACATAAATAGCTTTTGTTTCACTATTGTTCTATTGATTGTATTTATTTCAAATAATCAGGAACTCAATTATTCTAATCAATTTGAAAAGCAACATCTCAGTCAACATGAAAATAGTACCTGTCATTGGGGTTCATAGACTTCAGTATTTCATTATGACAAGTTACCCATGCGTTCAGATGTTCACGAATTCACTAACAACAGACATTGCTAAAATAAAAACACCACTTAACTGTTTCAAGAGTCATAGTCACTTAAGTTAGGGGAAAACAACTATGAAGTATACCTGCAATCTTGTAATCAACCTGAATTCAAAACCAACATCCTGAAATCTACAGAGATCACCATTCACACATCTGCATCAAACTTCAGAAAAGGAACTTGAGAACAAGCTGTAGATTCTGTATTTAGCAACACTGCATTTCAGCTTATAAAAAGAAAAAAGCAAGCCCATCAAAAGCCTCTTTGCAACCTCAGTTCTCAGGGAATCCGGGAAGTTGAATGACTGCGCAATGAATGACAAATGAATTTAAAGTCATGGGGAAAAAAGTTAGTGTTCATTTGATCTCAAAGACTGCACTGATCCTTCAAAGAAGTTTGATTCCAAAAGAACAAAACATACAGAAGGAAACAGTGTAATTCTATCATGATTTGAAAACTTTTGTTTACAGTAGCAAAGGTGAAAGACAAATTTACTGCAATTAAGCATGCTCAGAACATAACTTACAAAGTATTACATGTGTCCCTCAGAAAACTTACACATTTCATACTGATTGCAGAAAAGGTGCTTCATGTTCAGTCTGTCTAAAAATTGCAATAATTTTATGTGGGTCTTTTCCAAACGAATAAAAGGTTAGGCTCTCCTTGATTAAAATCTTAGACACAGTAAAGGTTACACTATTCTTGCACAGCTTTTTACCTTTCCTTTCTACTTTTCCCCACATCTTTTTCCCACTATACCTTCAGTCCAAGTTTTAGGGGTAACAGCAGTTGTATGTCCAGGCATCCCTGGTGGAGCCCCTGGTCCAGCTGCAGCCCCACCCATTGCATGTAATCCAATACCTGCAATTTGACAGAGGAAAAAGAATAAGCATTTCCCAGATCCAAAAATCTTTGTTTTCTAGCATGCTAGTCTATTCAGGAAATAGGAATTCAGGAAACTTTTGTTCATTAAGTAAGGATTTAAGTGATTTTTACTGTTAATACATACCTATAATCATGTTTCATGAAAAAAACACAACTTACTTGGTAGCTAAAAGGTTACCAAAATGAAATGAACAATGACATTATTAAAACCTAAGAAAACAGTACCATCTTTACCTTCTAATGCAAAGTCACCAATGGAAGTATTCAAAAACTAACAGGGTATTTAATGCAACGGTTTTCTTAGGACCAAAATGTGCTTGCTTACCTCACTGCAACATTTATTACCATTGTGAGAAAAAAGTAAGTACACTTCCTTTTTACTGTTTTGCACTTAACAGTACACTATACATGGTTTATTTTCAACAAACTAAATAATCAGTCAACTCGATCCAGATTATTTATCTACTTTGCTGCATAGCAACAGAAGACTGAAAATTCACTGTAAGAAAAACAAGGGGAATTGCTATCAGTGAAGTACAATTAACATTCAAAAACTGTCAAGCATATCAGGACAGACACAGTACTGCACAGTGAAATAACTTGTATTTCAGTTATTAGTATTCTATTTAGACAATATCCTATTAATAACAGATTTTTTTAATGCACTTGCTCAGGCTTAATACAGTTCCAAATTACGGCCCTGCACAACACTCATTTCTTCATCTATCATACATAGAACTTCAAGAATTACCTGAGCAATGATTCTTACCAAGGATTCACTTACCAGACTGTCTGTTGAAGGCACTGGGAGGCTGCTGCTGTTGAATGCCAGGCAGGGTTCTCTTGCCCTGGACAGCAAGCTGAAGGTTTTCTGGTAGGGGCTGACCCCTAGCCAGCATTTTGTAAGCTAGAATCTGAGCCCGCAGCTGATGCAGCTGTGCAGGGCTGAAAGGGGAAGGCCCTCTGTTAGGCTGATTCATAACTTGTGGGTCTCCCGCTATAATGGGTCCTGGCTGACTGGGAGTCATCTGAGGTGGTGTTGGACCTCCTCCAGACATTGGACTGGACACATGCTCTGGTGCTCCTAGTGGAGATGGATGTGGAGACATATAACCTAGAACAGGTAGAAGAATCATAAACTTACCACTCTGCTAGTTAAACCCAAATTTCATCTAATTTTTTAACAGTACACAAACTATAAACGTGTCTCTCTCAGGTCAGGATAGTTGCAGCATTTTCTGCAAAGACAAAAGTGCAATCCAAAGTTCCCTGGGATACCAAGATAGCCTCAGGAGCTCTTCTTTGAGAAGAACAACAGTTATTCAGTCCAATAATTCCTAAACATAACAGTTACCTGCATATTTGGAGTAAGACAAACTAAAACATGAAACGCAATCCAGAAGCCTTCGGGTAAAGTGTTGCTTACTAGAACTATGTAAAAATGTTTCTTTGTGGAACACATGCAGTGAAGTCTGCCTAGTTCATAGCTTAATAGTCTAAGTTTATGTTGAGGCACACGTATCAAGGAATATCCATTCACTTCTACAGGCCCTCTTTGCCAACACTCACCAACATACAGAAATAGAAATAAATGGCATTCACTTTCTATACCATTACTCTTTAATTTATACAGATTAAAGGTTTGAGCCAGACAAAGTATGTTCAATACCTTTTGCCATCTGGGTGCTCATTAACTTGAAACATCAACTCCAAGCACAAGAATCACCCTCTGAAGAAGCTGCTGAAGACTACGTGAAGAGCAATCACAGTTCTGAAATGAATAGTGCTTGTATCTTATTACAGCACTTGAAAATGAAGTAGTTTTAATTCTGAACATTAATTACACCTACTAAATATTTTCTTGAGCTCCCCAAAGCACAACAGACAGCTAGTTTTTGGGGATTTTGTCCACCAAGAGTGAAAAAGAGCTAACAATATTTACTCACTTCACTCTGGTACTGTAGAACCCAAATAATCTTCTCACAAGTTGGAGAAGTCTAAAGAAAATTTGTAAAAATCTAAAAATCTTCTGGTTCATCTGCATATTCCATGTTCATAAGCCACAGATCCTATCTCCAAAGATCACAGTACAGTTCATGATTCTGTGACATCCAATTTCCTGTCATTTTAAAACAAAACTACATCAATTTCATCTATATGTAGTACAGATCACAGAAGAAATTTTGCTCTGAGCTTCACTGTTCTTTCTGACCCTTCAGTAAAGGCAATATAGGCAAAACCTCAAAGTAGTCTCAACTCTTCTGGGATGACAGCAGCTGTAAGTCACTAGAACTTGAACAAATGAAGAGATCAGAGTGCCAAAGAACTGAAATTTGTGCTCAACTTAAAGGCTGCAAACAAATGAGACAGAAGAAAAAGAAGAAAGGATTTCAGTTCTCCTATAAAAAGGAAAATGAGATAGAAGTACAGTGGGAAAAGGGGATTTGTGATAGGAAAACACCACACAAGACAGAAATAGACCAAGTTCAAACTAAAGATGATGATGACAGGAAAGGAAGATGATTTTGGCAAGAATAAGAGAAGCTACACAGCTCAAGAGAAAAATGAGGGGAGAAGTTCAAAGAAAAGGAAGAAAGAGATGTTAAAAAGTTAGAACTACTGGAGCTATATACTAGTTCAATATAAAAATTGTCTATACATGCCATGACAGTGATAAAAGGTATTACAAACAACTCAAGTTTACTCTACCTACCCATCTTCTTCCATTAACTTACTTTTACCTTTTTACTATTTTAAGACGAGGGAAAGCTACACATCCCTCTTGCTGAGTACACTGCTTAAAAAACACCCATCATACCACAACAAACCAAAAAATATACAACAGCATTAGTGGTTTATACTATGAAATGAGGTTTATTGCAATGTTTATCCATTATTACATTTCTAAATCTCAAGATTTACTTTAAATGGCATCTAACTGGAATTATATTGTTTTCTGAACTGCTTTTGAAAAAATGGTTTCTGTCCCTCCTTCAAGTTATACTGTCCATTTTATAAATTCCATAATGACTGATAGATTTCAGACCCAAGATCTTGAAATACTTCTGGACTACAAAAGCTTAGAATAGTGGTCTAACATGTTGAGTATTTGTTTTCAGTCCTGACAGTTCAAGCTTCAAATTCTGTGACTAAGTTTTGGAGACGAGTTTTCAGAAGCAGACATTTTTTGATATTTCCAGATATATATTTATTACTTACACTTTCTCCCTTCCCCCAAGTCCTCTGCAGTACCATTCTAAACAATGGAAAACTGTGCTTGACAAGAGGAAGAATGAAAACAAAATTCCCATAAAGTCAGGAAAGAACAAAATCCTTCCAAACATCTCATAGAGGTCTTAAAATGTGGCATTTAAACAATGTAAATTTTGTGACACTATATGAAAATTTTCCTTTAAAGTCTGAAAACTTTAATATAATGACAGTGACAAAAGACAGTCAAAAGCCTGTCCTAATAAAGGATTTATACTACTTGCTTTTTTCCTGTGTTATTACACATACAACACAGATAAGCATGCACACAAGAAGATCCCCAAAAATTGAGTTTAACCACCATAAAAGGACAATAGTAACCTATAATTCTGAACAACACACAGAATAGAAGCCACCCACTAACAGGAAAGGGAGGCCAAACAACCCTGTCTATAATATAAAACTGTGGTAATTTCTATGCTTTATTAGGTTTCTCCAGATCTTGTCAAAGTTCTGAAAACTTTGAATGACAGTGATTCCTAATCACTCTCATGCTGAACTTCCTTTCTCTTAAGTCACATCAGAATTTTATTTACACAATTGTAAACATCACTTCTCTGCTTTTACTGTGCATCTTTGAGGAGAGTCTTGCCGTCTTTTCCATAATCCTTCAATGGGTCATAGAAGAATCTGCAGCAGAAATCCTTCTCAAGTTTTCCTAACTGTATGCATAATCAGAAACATATTTAATCCCACTTGGTACTAACTTGTTCAGCAAAAATACAACACAGCACATCATAAATAATGTATTTTCTTTACAGTATTAACATTGGAACAAATCCTAGTTCTAACACTTCTCCAAGTACTATGGGAGGGCAGTGTGTACACAACGTTTCTGCTTTAATTGCTTTTTGTTTAACTTCAATTAACAGAAACAATAACATCTTTCTTTTCTGTTTTAAAGCTGAAAAATCAGATCACTAAAAACTGAGACTTTTTTTCTTCACTTTTAATGCCATAATGAAATGGAAAGAACACCTACAAATTAATTAAAAAACCTAGTAATGATACAGAAAGAATCAAAATTTTAGTGGTACAAACACTGGAATGTTCAACAGAGGTTTTGAACTGCCACCAAAATTCAGTAAGTCTTAAACAATGAAAGTGTCTGGGGAACATATAGATCATATTTTATGCTAAAACCAACAGCAAAGGTATATTTGTACGCAAGAATGCAACTGTAAGAAAAGTTTTTGATTTAGAACATATAGACAAGATTGAAGAAATACAGCTGTGTAACTCATTGAACTGTCACTTCAATCATCAATTGAAGTTAGTTTAAAAAACAAAGAAAAGAAATCAAGCACATCTACACAACACACAGTACAAAAGCACAGGGTCTTGGAACACAGTGGACAATATGTCCACATCAGATTGAGGCTACAAACTTTCCTAATGCAAGCAATATATAAAATTTCCCTCTCAGTAGTGCGGCCAGGGTTAACACCAGTTCTTGTGAAACTGAACAAAGAAGAAAGAGAGGTCACACGTGTGCAAGTAATTTAAAACTAGGACTGCAGAAATAAAATTGTTGAGAGGTCTTACACTGGCAAGCAGATGAATAAGGTGGCAGGTCTTTTCTCATCTTTAAAAGTCTGAAAGAATTCAGAAAAGGAAGTGCAACTACTTTAAGAACAGTAGGGACAATGAACATTGCTTGTGAAGTAGCAGTACATTAGTCAATTCTAGAAGTTAAAAAATGGTTTGTCTTTTTAAGTTCAACAAATACTGCATGATCAATAAAAATTAATACAGATCAAGTCTCAGAATGCTAAATTCCTTCAGCCTTATGTTTCCACTTATGACCAGCAAGAAATGACAGCCAANTTGTTTATTTTGGTCAATTTATATATTTTTATGAAGTCTTTATAATACAAATATTTTATTTTATAGAAATATTTGGCTTGTCTTTCCAATTTCTCCCCAATCCCCTTCAAGAGTTCATTCCAACCATGAATTTAATCTGTTGGATAACTATTTAAGAGCTTAACAATTTACAGTAATTTCATACTCCTCATATAAATACTACAGAATTTACCACAGTTTACTCACAGAGCTGGAAGACAGTTTCTAACCAAACTGAAAATCAGTAACATGTAGTAAGTTATGAAGTTGAAGCAATGTATTTTCTATTAATTTAACCTATTAGCATCAACACTAAACAGGGACATCATTGTACATAAGTTCAAGAAAAGAGAATCTGTCACCAAAACTAGTGAGGAATGTTACCCTTTCTCCAATTTAGTAGTAAGACTGGAAGGAGAAACTGCTGGGGAGAAAGATACCAACTCACAGTATTTTCCCCATAAATTAGTGTCAGACTTCTGAAAATCATCCTACTGCAGTACGCAATAAAAATGTGATGATCTGTCTGAGCTAGTAAAACATTCTTTCTGCATGACTTGCATCTCACTGAACGCCAATAGAAAAATAAACCCAGAAACTAAAGTTGCATACCTCAAGTTAGTAATTACTGTTGGTTAAAAAAAAGCAAAAATCTCAGAACAATAATTGCCATTCAACCAGTGAACATTTTTACTTAAGTAAAATGACACAGTTCTTGTAGATTTAGCTTTCAAATGTTTCTGACTTGCTCATCATTCATTTCACCTCAGAAAAGGACAATTATTTATTTCTTAACATAGGCTGTAAGAATCATTACTTCCAAAATTCTGCATCAACTTTCTCTTGTTCATTTGCAATGGTATGCTTGATTTACACGACCATATCTACAACTGCATGTGCAGTTGCCGATTTACTTCTAACTGATCATCCACATTTATAAGCATGTATTTTATTTAAAAAATCTTGCTTTTGTACTTAGATGCAACCTTTTGCAAGACTTTCTTCTTTTACAAAATTACTAAAAAGTGCTAAAAAGACTGCTATTGGAACATGTGACATCTAAATGAAATCTCATTTTGTGATCACTTTATTGTAAACTGCATATAGAAAGACTACAGCCTATGGATTCATCATAACTGTTTCACGCAGATTTCTAAGAACTGAAGCATTTTATGAAGGCTAAACACCTTGCCATTGTCAAAAAATTTAAGGACATTGTTTCCTACTCTAGCTTACCAGTCTTCTCAGAATCTTGGAGCCTGTGAACAAGCAGATTTCTGTCAGTAAGGGAACACTACAGTTACAATAGTCTACCTAACTTTTCCAAAACAGACCAGCGAATCTTAACCTCTAAACAAACTTCTCCCTTTGGTCTATGGAACAGATGAGAAACATGTCCAGTGGTGACTTAGCTTTTGTATGACACAAAACATACCACAAATACTTGGGTAGTCTTTGTTCCAAAGGTTAATTATCTTCATTAAGTAAGATACAGCTATTTTACACATTCTGAATTCAGATAATTTTGCAGGTAAATTTGCAAGCACCAAAATACAGGGTTTTTTTCCCCTTTAAAGGCTCCATCTATTACAAATCCTTTCATTGTCTGAGAATGTGCAGACTGATCAAGTATTCTTTTAATTCTCTCATCAGATGAATTAAGAAATGGAACTTAACATTCCCCAGGATAAAACAAACATACTTTTCTCAGCAGTATAGACTGCTTTTCATGATACAGTTTATACTACTACGCAGCAAACTATTTTGCTCCTAAACATGCATTGTTGTTGGCTGTGCTAAAATCTATCCTAGAAAAATAAGCACATTCTTCTCAGATTCTGATCAGCCTTTGTAACCAACTTGTTTATTATTCACTGCGAAACCTCTGTGCTATATGTAATTTTTTTCTACACTGACTGCAAACTTTTTTCCAGATCACAAACACCTCAAACAGCACTGAACCAAAACAGATTTCTAAAAGACTAGAAAATACATAATTGGATGATCTAGTTATAGTTTGGTTTATTATCTGTCATTTAATTATCTTAACATATTTAATGCAGATTATATTGATTGTACTTAGTGGTATCTTTGTCATAAATTGCAGTATCATACAGTAACAAGCCAAGGAATTTTTATAACTCTGCCAGGTAGACAAGGTTGTGTCTATCACCATGCTGCTGGCTTTAAGGATGCACAGAAGCCCCATACATGGGTTAAGACAGTTTTTCCAGATAACGGTACAAATACTGTATCATACTTGTTGACATTTTAATGAAGCAATTAAGCTTATGATCTCCACAAAAAAAATGATAGACTTGTTTGACTAGTATATAAAAATAATAGAATAGTATCATATTTACATAATATAGAATAGTAAATTTATCAGAACTAAAGGCTGACCTTACTCAATCAGAAGGACTTGAACAAGCTTAAAAAGTGTGATTATGTTAACTTCATGAGGCTAAACAAGTCCAAGTGTAACATTCTGCACAAGGGTTGAGGCAAAACTCAAAACTGGGGCATGAAGGGGTTGAGAGCAGCCCTGCCAAGAAGGGCTCAGGGATACAGGTAGAGAAGAAGCTTGACATGACCTGTTACAGAAAGCCAAATATGTCCTGGGCTGCATCCAAAGCAGCATGGGCAGCAGAGCCAGGGAGGAGATTCTGTCCCTCTGCTCTGGTGAGACTGCACCTGCAGTGCTGCATCCAACTCTGGGGTCCCAGCACAACATGGACCTGTTGGAGCTGTTCAGAGGAGGCCACAAATATGATCACAGGGATGGACCAGCCCTCCTGTGAGGACAGGCTGAGAGAGTAGGGGTTGCTCCCCTTGAAAAAGGGAAGGTTCCAGGGAGACCTTATTGTGATCTTTCAGTACTTGAAGGAGACTTAAAAGAAAGCTGGGAAGAGACTTTTTAAAACAACTGTAGACACAGGGCAAGGGGGAATGGTTTTATACAATAAATTCAGACTAGATATAAGGAAGACTTTTTTTTCTATGAGGGTGGTGAAACTCTGGCCAGGTTGCTCAGATGCTTGGTAGATGCCCCATGGCTGGAAACATTCACAGTCAGTTTCAATGGGGTGCTGAACAACTCTGAGCAACAACAGGGCTCTGATTCAGTTGAAATGTTCACTGCAAAAGGGTTGGACAGAATGACTTTTAAAGGTCCTCATCCAACCCAAACCATACTATGTTTCTATGATTCTGTGATTCTTCCAGAAAACTATTCTTGATGGTCTGAGTTATAGACAACATCACAAAGAATTAGAAGATAAGAAAATTTTTATTTTACCTACAACAGTATTTACTGGCACATGGCCATTATCCCCAATTAATGAGCAAATTTAGGACAATGCATTTCCTGGGATTTTGGACTTACTCAGCTACTTTCCCTCAAATGCCCTCCAAAATATTAATTAGTGCATATTCTACTTCAACTTGAGGACTACAATCAATAAGCAATGTAAAAACCAGACTTTGAACTAGTGAGGTGTAATTTCTATTTGACACTTATATTGTTAAAAATCGTACACAACTGTGTAATGCAAGCTCAAGTATCAGACATCTACAAGGAAGTGAACCTTCATAGTAAGCCTTGGTTTCTACCATATCCAACCAAAGATTTTGACAGGACTTCAAGGGTTACCAGGCATTTTTCCATGGATTCTCAGAGAAGTCATACTGTCCTTTTGCCACAAATGTAGGCATGGGTAAACTTCCTTTTACCACAGTGCGTATTTCCACAAAATTTGTAAAAACACAAGTCTCCTACTTTCTCTAATGTCATGGGAAATCAGACAGAAAACATCCAATAGGCTGACAGGCTATTAAGGAACCTGATTTTCTACCCTGAACCTCCACACTAAAGGCAAAAACCTACAAGTCTACTAGACGGGACCTAGCCCAGCAGGTATCAGAACAGCATCAAGTGCCATCACCACTTTTTTGTGGAAAAGACAGTTGTGTAAGAACACAAAAAAAATGGAGGAAGAGAGGCAATGAAAGCTAAAACAGTCCTCTATAATGTCAAAAAAAGTACCTGGACTATTAGAACATCTGCGGATTTTTTTGACCACTTCTTTTAAAAGCCTGCTTCACATCAGAACTCTAGTAATCTCTGCTGACCTTGTAACAGTTGCTGGCATACACAAAAAACAGATTAGGAATCTGTAGTCTCAAGCCTTTTAAAGTTGCTACTAATACAATCAATTGTCTTTTTATAGTGCAAAATAACCTGGAAATCTGACCTGAGGCAGCACAGAAAAGAAGAAAACAACCCAGAACTTATTTGTATTTGAAGCATTTACAACTCATGCTCCTATATTTTCAATAAAGTTTAGACTAAACGCTCTGGCCATTTCATCCCATGCAAAAGTGTCCCCTAAATGCAAAGACAAGCGAAATTTGTCTCTCAGATGATCCTCTCACATTCTGTTGAAATCAACAAAAGAGAAAGTTTTACCTGATGAAGGACTTGTGTCTGCAAAGTCAGTTCTATTTTACTTAATCGATATTAAAAGGTTTAATGGAAAAACATTATTTTCTAATTATCCAGGTCCCAGACTGGGATTCAGTTGGCAAATTACAGGCTAGAGTTTCAGTCGCACACCACTGAAAAGCACGAAGAAGTTCAGGACCACCTTCTAATTGATCTGTGCAGAGTGTGTCACATCAAGAGCCTAATATCATTTGGTATTATTCAGGTGTGTAAAATGTTGTAAAACAATTAAGAATGCAACACAGCAAGCTTTAGCTGCTGTTGAACTTATTAATACTAGCAGCTGTTTCCAGTTAAATCTCCAAAATACCAAGGTGCTCACAGAATGCGTGTCCTTTTATGTTCCAACCTACAGGACACAAATAAGATACATATCAATGTATTAAAAAGAGTTTCTATCTTCTGGCATAAAAAACATTGGAAAGAACTCTGATGAGCACTTGATTACAATAAATCATATTAAAATGCTGTACATTTACAGTAGTCACATAAGATAAGAAGCAAGTTGGTGGGATTTTTCTTTAGAGATGCAAACTGAAATCTGGGACAGACTTGCCCCAGACACAGACTTGAACCTTTGCTTTTTTCCAATACATGCCAAATGGATAATCCAGAAAGCAAAGGGATTCAGTTTTTCACCTCGCTTTGTTCAGTTTTTCCAAACAAAGCTGAAAGGAAATAACTGGCAATCTGTTACATGGAACTACAGACTCTCTGTGGAACAAGAGGCCACAAAATCACAGAGCATGCACAGTATGGATAAACCTTGGCTATGCTGGTCCATTGGACTCTGAGGTGGACCCATTCCTGGATGAGGAGGTCGCATACTCTTCATGGAGCCACAATGAACATCTTCAACCATTCCTTTTTCATGCAAGCCATCAACAGACTGTAAAAACAAAATAAGTATTTAGAGAGAGATAGTATATAAATCCACTATAAAAATATGAAAGAATAACTCAAAATCTAAACAAATACATGAAGAGGAAAAACTTCTTTCAGCAGGCATTCAAAATAAAAAAAAAAGGAACCTCTGCCCTGAAATTACACACTTAGGGAAGCATAGAACACTATCAGACTGCTTGTCCCCTGTTTCCTTTTTGCCTATTTTTTTTTCCTTATGAATTGTTTGGCAATGGCAGGGAGGCAAGTTGTCCAAATAGAGAGACATAAACTGTACTAGTGTCATATTACAAAACAGTGTAATACATTCGCTACACACTAACTTAGGAAAGTAGAGCCTGTGGCTTAGCCTAAGCTATTTTTAGCCCAAACTTTGCCCTTTCAGTCATTGCTCTGGAATGTCCCGAACATTGTTTCTCTTCAAAAACAAGGGTGACATTGCAGGAGGTAACCTCTTCTTTGCTAACAAAAACAAGGACAGGCCCTAGTCAAGGACGGGAAAACGCTACTTGTGCTCCCTACAGCTCCTGTCACCTCATACACTCCTTAAAAACTACAGTTCCCATGGTACTTCAACACAGAACAGCTCCAAGTGCTCTCCTTAGAGAGTGAAAAAAAAAATAGCTTAGAGTCTGAGAAACACGCTGAAGGCATTCTAGCCACTGAAAAAGGCTCCATAATAGAAACTGAAGGGCTCTGAAACTGAAAATAAGGGAAAAGTAACATTGGAAGAAGATGTCCTAAGAAAAAATGAAGTTTTCCATGAAAGCAAAACTTGTATCCCTAAGTATGGAAGGGATTCAGCTAATTAAGTTCTAACTTAGAGCTCTGTAAGGCTTTTTATTAGGAGGGAAGAGACTGGCATCACTGATCCTCTCTCTACAGAAATACGTGGCTCTGCCAAACTCTACATGCATCCCTGCACACGAAATGCTGCTCCTGCAAATCCTATACTGAAAAGAGACCTCGTGGTCTGCTTTATCTAAAAGTACCTCTATTTACTGAGAATTCTTTTTAAAAAGAAACTTAAGATAACTTGTTGAAAATGTAGGTAGTTAATTAAACAAGCATGCAAGAATCTGTATCAGCTCACAGAAAAGTGTCACATTTCTTATTTTTGAGTAATTTGTTGCACATGACTCAGTTTCAACAGAACTAAACAAAAGTCATCCTTTCTAGTAAAAAATAATTCTAAATTTAAATTCATAAACCCTTCATATAAAATTTCTACTTTCCATTGCAATCATCAGATTTGACTGAAAACAACTTCAAACACACAGACTTTGCTCACAGAATTTGTTGTTCAGCATTTTTTAAAGATTTCACTATAATTTTTCCTTATCAGAAATTTGGGTTAAAAGGAGGAAAGTTACAGAAAAGGAAAAATAAAATGGATTTTTCATGTTTCATCAAATAATTTAATTGTCATGACAATATAAAAACATTTGTGAAAAGAAATTATATCAGAAAAATACACACTACTCAATAAGCTATTTTTGATTACAAGAACTTGGGATATGGAGTAGAAATGTAGACACAGATGACTGACACTAACAATAGTTTCTGCTTTGCTAACCACGTAATTCCCAGTGTCCTTTTCTGAGGCAAGAAGATCCCTTCCTCTCTCTTCGCCCCTTCTTACAAAGATAGCCAACGCAGAAGAGAACACTCGCCTCACATTCTGTCTGCACGAGCTGTGTACTACAGAAACCAGAACACCTATAAAGCTGGACGCATTCTTATTTTGTCATGGTATATGCTGGCTGCCATGGTATCTTTATGGCTGCCAAGAGGAAGAGACTTGCTGGTAATTTGATCTGATTTCCAGAACAGAAGACTCTAGCTGTACACGTTTGTGGTGTATGTAACTGCAGGGATAGGTTTCACTGCACTAATAGGTGGCAACCACGAAACCTCTGGGAACACAAAGAGCTCGGACGGGAATAAGAAGGCACATAGCATGCATACATCAGAAGTACCAGCATAAAGAGGGTGGGGAAGGGAGTTGTCAGTTAAAAAAGAGCAGCAGAGAAGAGAAAAGCAAGTATGTGGCCTTTGATAGAGGGAATTTTAAAGAAAATCAAACAGGAACAGAGGTAGTGACATGACCATGCAAGAAAATTTAATTCAAGGCATGCTTCAGTGGAGAGAATGGATCAAAAGAAGACATTTTTGTAAAAAAAGTATTACTAAAAAAACCAGACACAAAAACAACTGTAGCAAACTGAAATGCTTCAAGTCTAATGAAAAGGAGACTAAATATATAGCAAGAAAGGAGTTTGCATTTGTGTATTTTCAAAACTTATGCGGTGAAAAAACTGAGAACGAAGTTCATTAGAACTCATAAATCAGCTTTTTACTAGTAAAAATACAAATAAGGAAGATGGCATAAACTTCTGTGAGGCCAAAATTAGTTTTAATGATTATGCAATTGTTAACGTATGCAGAGACTGGTACTTCCAGGAATGCATTTCATCTAAAAGCATGTCTACTGGTTACGAAAAAATATATACGGTAGGGAAGGCAATTCAGCAGACCACAACAGTGGACTACAAGAACTGAGGAATAGTTATTCCTGGTTATTTTTCTGAATCACTTTATAGTTACAGAGTTAAAGGATAACTCTGTATCTGTGGAACACATTAAAAATTACAGAGGGTATCTTACACACAATGTAATTTCTGCAAATTCTTCAGTCCTCTATAAATTACTAAAGCTATCTTCCACAAAGACATTGTTGGGATAAGTAACCTGTATTACCAATAAAACACTACTATCACACTGGGGTACTTTTTTATTTTAGTCTTCTAATATGACAGAATAGAAGGAAAACAGGAAGCTGAGACATGTTCAGCTTTGAGCAGAAATTACAATTTTGACTGATCCCCATAAGTAAGGAAACAAGCACTGAATAGGCCAAATAAACAATGCTTCTAGAAACAGAATGAGGGATGAGCTTCAACTGTAGGCTAGCATATGCCTATAGACTTGGTAGACTTACAGACTTACATAATGTCTAAAGCATAAGGAACATTTTGCCTACAGTGCTTTTACTCTGAATTTAACAGCTAAGGTCTTCTCACAGATACATCACAGTTTGACCTATTTTCAGGTAAACTGTGACATTACAGTGTCTGGAGTTTTTTAATCCACCTCCTCAAAAAAAATAAAATCAAGCACAAAACCACTCCAGCCTTAAAATCAAAGACTGAGTGCCAGACCTGTTTTCTTGTAGACTATACATCCTCTAAAACAACAGAATTACACAGACTGAACAGCAGTGTGTTGTCATGTAACTGCCACATAACGACACAGCATAACTGACATGCATCCCTGATGGACAACCAGTCTGACTGTAGTTTTTGCAGCAGAAAGCTGGCCACCAATTCCATTAATCTCTAAAAACATCATTAAATCACCATTTTACATAAATTCTCTCTTGATTTTTCAAGGTTGGCAATATTTCCTTTCTTTTTTTAGTAATGTAGACACGAACAACAAAGTAATGCAGGGAACATGCCTGCTGATGTTGCGTGCTGTTACTTCTAGGACCACAACAGAATAGCTTTGATTCTCAGAATGTCTAATGTGCATAGATTTGTTACCCAATATCTGTACTGGGAAACCATGTGCCTTCTGTTTTAATGGAACATCTAAGTGAACAACTAACATATTTAGTAAAAACCACTGTATTTCTTAAGAATATTTGCATTCTCTTACATTTTATCTCACTCACCAAAACCAGTAATATTGCCCATGACATCACTGTTATTATTCCACTGTCAGCAATCATTTACAGTACACCCTATTACAAATTCACAAAAGAAGTGACTATTCATCAGGTTACAATTAAATGGAAAAGAAAAGAAACAAAGAGCTCACAATACTCCATCCATCCCTAAGGTGAGCACCAGGCAAATTAACAAGCTACAGTGCTGTCATAACCAGAAGATAAGCAGTTAAAATCATGTGGTCCAGCTAGCACCTAAGAAGATACAGAAGGTTGTATCATAGGATCATAGAACAGCTTGGGATGGAGGGAACCGCAGAGATCAAGTTCCAAATCCCTTGCAGCGGCAGTCTCTAGACCAGGCTGCTTAGAGTCCCATCCAAACTCACCATGAATACTTCCAGGGACGGAAAATTGACAGCTACTATGGGCAACCTGTTCTAATGCCTCACTACCCTCACAAGAAAGAATTTCTTCCTAGTATCTAATCTAAACCTCTTGTATTTCAGTTGGAAACCGTTCCCCTTTATCCTGTCACTACAGCCCTTGTAAAAAATCTCTCTACATCTTTCTTGCAGACTCCCTTCAGGTACTAGAAGGCTGCAATGAGGTCACTTCAAAGCCTTCTCTTCTCCAGGCTGAACAAACCCAATTCTCTCAGCCTTCCCTAACACGAGAGGTGCTCCATCTCTCTGATCATCTTGGTGGCTTCCTCTGGAAAGCTCCAGCAGGTCCATGTCGTTCCTGTGCTGGGACCCTAGAGCTGGATGTAGCACTGTAGGTGGGGTCTCACCAGAGCAGAGGGGCAGAATCCCCTCCCTGGCCCTGCGGCCCACACTGCTCTGGATGCAGCCCAGCACACATTTGGGTTTCTTGGCTGGGAGTGCCCATGGCTGTGTCATGTCCAGGCTCTCAGCGACCAGCACCCCCAAGTCCTTCTCAGCAGGGCTGCTCTGATCTGTTCACCACAGCCTGGGCTGAGACCAGAAGCTGCTTCCCCCAGGTGCAGCACTTTTCACTTGGTCTTATTAAAACACATGAGATTCCCATGGACTCACATCTCATGTCCAGGTTTCTCTGGATGGCATCCCATCCTGCAGACGTGTCTGCACCACTCAGGCTGGTGTCATCTGTAAACCTGCTCAGTCGCTTTGCCTGTGTCATTAATGAAGACATTAAATAATACTGGTCCCAATACAGACCCCTGAGGTGGCCACCCCAAGTGACCACTTGGCACTGGTGTCCATCAGGACTCTGAGCCATTAACCACTACCCTCCAGATGTAACTGTCCAACCACTTTCTCATCCATCTAACTCATCAAAACCATCTCTCTCATCAATCTGAGAGGAGAGTGTTGTGAGGGACTGTGTCAAAGGCTTTATCAATTCAGACTAAAACCATGTAACCTTGTTGTGCCTCCAGAGCAGCTTCTANGGGCTGAGACCAGAAGCTGCTTCCCCCAGGTGCAGCACTTTTCACTTGGTCTTATTAAAACACATGAGATTCCCATGGACTCACATCTCATGTCCAGGTTTCTCTGGATGGCATCCCATCCTGCAGACGTGTCTGCACCACTCAGGCTGGTGTCATCTGTAAACCTGCTCAGTCGCTTTGCCTGTGTCATTAATGAAGACATTAAATAATACTGGTCCCAATACAGACCCCTGAGGTGGCCACCCCAAGTGACCACTTGGCACTGGTGTCCATCAGGACTCTGAGCCATTAACCACTACCCTCCAGATGTAACTGTCCAACCACTTTCTCATCCATCTAACTCATCAAAACCATCTCTCTCATCAATCTGAGAGGAGAGTGTTGTGAGGGACTGTGTCAAAGGCTTTATCAATTCAGACTAAAACCATGTAACCTTGTTGTGCCTCCAGAGCAGCTTCTATGTGGATGCAAAAGGAATGTAAGATTAAGGCAAGGAAGGTAGCAACGCTTTCTTTTAACATCTTCCAGCTTGCAAAAATTTTTTCTCACAAGACTCTCTGAGGCTGTTATAGTTTGTCCATTTAGCAGTGTCCCTCACAGACTACTTAAGTATTCCTCCTTAAACATAGTTGTGATGCATCCAAAAATACACTTCAGTAGAATTTGGACCTGTATTTTCCTGAAAATTTGGTTGATAGTCCTTAAGAAACTAGCAAGAAATGCAGTTAATTTGTTGTTTCTGTCAAAACTGCATTATGTAAATTAATAGTAAATTTTCCTGTGGAAAGTCTTCTGGTTACTAAGTGAATATATAATCTTCAGTTTTCACATGAACAGTTCTTAAGTAAACACACTTTAGGAATTATGATTTATTAATATATTTTTTTAGCTATTGATTGATCCTTTGGATTTTTTAAAGTGTTTTATATTATCATTTGTAATAGTCAAACATCTAACACAGAATAAAGTTGTTTCACTTAAGCATGAATTTTAAAAGGAAGAACTATATGCCACTGCAAACATGGGTACCCCTCAAAGCAATTGAGCAACTGGGACACTTTTGGTACAATTGCACATTTTTTTACTACATTTCATTAAAAAAACAGTGTTACGATATATCATGCCTTGAAAGTCAACGGATTTTATATAGCACTAAGCAGAAAAGAAAATGTTTATTTGGTCCAGCTGCAGGTGGCTCACCAGTTTTTTAATTAACTGAACAACACTCAAGTAATATTTGCAAAATAATCTAGAGGAACCCTTCTACACTTCTCAGACCCCTCCAACACTTACCCCAATATACTATTTCTGGAGTTGCACAGAAAAGTAGACCCAAAAGCTCATCTAGACCAAAAATTAACTATGATTTTATTTCATTTTTTTCTTTCTTTCACTCATATCAGCTCAGCAGACTCAATTTCTAGCTTAATCATACACATATGAAGACATGCTGGAACCTCTGAAGTGGAAACCTACAAGAAAACAGCAATGCTGTTGCTACTAAAATAAAGATTTGTGAAATTACAGTCTTTATTCCATTATCAGAACCAAGGTATAGAAAAGGGGAGAGTAATTTACTGTAACTATACTGAATGATAATCTTTGAATTGGCTATCTAATTCTCTTTGTGGCACATTTTTCAAAATATTTCAAGGCCACCTCAATGGGAGAATTTCTACTCTGGCTCACAGAATCTTGTGAGATGCTCTCTATAGTCTGAAAGAATGTTGTGGAATGATATCTGTTGGTTTGTTTATAATTATAACACAGTATTAACTGTCTGATATAACAGGATATATCAATTAAAAACATAATGTGTGAAGCATTCAGTCATTTTATGGAAAATTCCTGCTGCCACCTTCCTCTTCTAGAGGTACAAGAAAAATTGAAAGGAATGAAGGACCTTAGAACCCTGGCTATGAAATCTGGTGACAGAATTCTGAAAAGTGGGGTGGTAATTGACCCCACAAACAAAAGAATGCCAACTGCAAATGTCTAATCTGGCTAACAGCTAAATCAGATACAGCAAGATTCAAATGCAAAGGTTTTAGTTACTGCACATATTGATCTCTTAGAGATTACAACAGGTCAGTACAAATGGAAAGCTGGATCACAGCCTCCTTCATTGCAGCTAGTGTTTGTGTTATCAAAAAATTTTTAGTTCTTCATGTAAAAGATGGTAATGTCATGTCCCTACTGACTGGATATTGTTTTAATGAATGAAACTGATCCATATGTGAGTGTCAAAATGAAGATGTGACTTCAAGAGGAAAATTAAAACATGTTTCTATTACTTTAAAAGTTTTTTATTGTCATTTTTTCTCTATGTGCATATAACAATTCCAAGTAGAAGCAACAATAGCTGCCAGAATGTTTCCAATATCGTGGCTCTGTAAGCTCCTACTACATATTTCTGAGTAGAACATCAGTGCAACCAAAATTATTCTGCGTTCTAAATCTCTGGTATACAACCAGACAAAAATGACAATACATAAAGAGACTGCTCTCACAAAGGAATTTCCACACAGGCCAAGTATTTCCTCAAAGCAAAAAACATATTTGATAGTCTAAGCACACACACAATTTTAAGTGTACAACAATAAACGCTGAAATGCAATTATTGACGTGTTCTACATGACATAGTTTTATATTCCTTTTTAAGACAGAGTCCTTATAAAATAAATTGAAAGCCACGTTTTTCAACCATTTTCAACACGGAAGAGTAAACAAATTAGTAACACAAATCCTTAAAGGTGGATTAAGTTTGTTTTAGTTTTTCTTGTTTTTTAAGAACAAGAACAATTTCATGCAAAATTAAAAACCACCCCAGAAAAAAGCACATGCTACGTCCAAACAGACAAGAAGAAAAAAAAGAAAAAAGATGGTTAGAATGGTGTGCCTTCATTCATTTTTTTTCTCCTTAGTAACATCTGTCTTACTGAAAAATGCAGTTTACAACTGAACATTTCCAAATTATTAACTATATTTCAAAGTAGTCTACTAAGAACAAGGAAGCGGTGTTTAATCTGATACACAAATAATCTTTAGTAATAAAGAAACTAAGAGTGTAGTTGAAGATTTGCAGATGATGTGTAAGAGCAGTTAAGCAGGTCTAAACATAGTTTAAGTAGCGCTTTTCATCAGTGGAGAGAAGTCTAGGGAAAAAGGTTCACTTGTAATAAACTATTACCTTATGCATTTGATGCATGCCTTCTTGCGGATAATCTGTAGGTCCCATTGTCGGCATTGGATGTGAGACACTGGGCGGACCAGGACTTGGCCCCATCATGCTGTGAACAGAGCCAGGAGATGGCCCTGGTCCTGGACTAGGTCCCAGAATCGGTCCAGGTGAAGGTCCTGGTCCAGGGGAAGGACCAGGATGAGGCATCGCGCCAGGGTCTGTAGGCGTGGACATCTATTTTCTGTCTCCTTTTCAATTAGCAGAATAGCTCTAACAACAAAAACAAACAAAAACAAAACCACAATTTCTATGTGACATTAGGGGCACGGAAAATATTTAATAAAATCTATTGGCAGTTGTTACACACACACACAAATATATATATATATAGATGTATATAGATATATATACACACACATGCAAGCTGTCATCAGCAGAAAATGTTTACACAATCCGTAATGTTGACCATTAGCTTGATCATCCTTTAAAAAGCTCACTAGAAAGATAAGGACTCTGATAATTCCCTCTGTGTCTGGATATTTGTATGGTACTCACAGAACAAAGCAGCTGGTGTGCTGTGACAAACATCTACCAGAAACAACAGTTGAACTGACTTGCTATCACCAGATGTGTCATGTGGGCCAAGCACAGCATAGTAGTACTAAAGGCAGGAAAGAGAGCAGGGCATCTCTATAACATACATGTTAAACTTTCCTTAACAGCTGTGACTAGCCTGAAATTTGTTCTTGTAAAATTCATGGTCATAGAGTGAAACAAGAATTAAAAGGATTTTTTTCACTGGCCCAAGAGCACTGAGACACACACGGAGCCACCAGCCTGCCCTGGAGTGGCTGACTGGGCACAGGCGGAGCCAGGAGTGACAGCGACAGGTTGGAACACAGCCTAACTGCCCCAATCACCCCTTGCTAAGGCAAACAGCTCCAGTGTCCTACCACAGACTGCAGCAAGAAGGCCTGGAGCCAGGGGAATCACAGGGGAGCGGTGACACCCACTTGGAACCAGCAGCTTGCCCTAGAGCAGCTGACTGAGCATGAGTGCAGTGCAGCCAGCAAGGACGGGGGCTGCTCCCACTCTCTCAAATGGGGTCCTAGTGAACGTGACCAAGGCACACTGGCAGCTGCCATCTGGAAGCAGCCAACAGAGGCAATGAACAGACCCAGCAGCTGGAAAAGAAGGGCATAATCTTATGCCCATAATCATATGCTCCCTCAGGTATGGTTTTGACACACCACAGAGCTCATTCCCCCTGAAGTCATTGAATCAGCCATGTCAGAAGCCTCCAGCCAGCTAGACTATCCAACGGTAGACAAAGCTCTTCAGGACTCAGGCTCCCAGGAGTGCCTAATGCCTCTCCCTGGGGCTGACCATCACTCCTCACAGAAGATTATTTTAAGTGTTATTGTAAGTGAGCTGTCACCAAGTTAAGGAGCTATGGGTGAACAGCCTGTGCAGTACTTGTGGAAATGAATAAGAGATTGACAGGCTATTCTCAAAATCTCAGAAGTCTCAAGCCTCCACTGAAGAGAAGATGCAGGTGGACTCAGAACCCTACCAGGCAGTAAGGCAGAGGTCTCTTGAATACAATCACTGGAAGCTGATCAGTGGACACACTAGGTGGAACACTCTTCCTCCTGAAAACTTGAAGATGACAAATAGGACTGGTGCCATTCACAAGAAGTATGATACCCTGGAATGAGCAGGACAGTCAACTGATGAGATAAACAAAGGCCCTTCTGGGATGGGGGAACCATCTGGAGCAAGACAGCCTGCCACCCTCATCACAACTGCCCCTCTTAATTAAAAACTAAGTTGATACAGGCGACTCTTTTCCTAAGGGAACTGAAGGCCTGCTATGCAGACCAGACAGACTAAAACCACAGAGAAGTCTGCTACTTCCCAGGGGCATGTAGCTCCAAAATTGTGTGTCATCAGCAAAATTGGCTTTCTTTTTTTTTTTATCATGGCATGGTCTATATAGCAGTTGGTGTACTGCTATCTGAAGGGATGTACCTTTCACAGAGTGGAAAAAGGGTTCTACCACAAGAGCTAGCAGGGCTCATTGACAGAGCTTTAAACTAGATTGGAAGGCAGGAAGCGATAAAACAAGGCTTGCCAGTGATAAGCAATGGGATGGCACACCAAAACTTGAGGAACTGAGATCATTCAGTCTGCTCCATGAGGTGTAGGCTACAATGAACTACACAGCATGAGAAAGGAGCAAGGGGAAGCTTTGGCCTAGTGTCAGAAATATTACATCACTGGCATAAACAAAACTCAGTGGGATGAGTCCTGTGACTGGTATGCCATGCTGGATACTTACAGGCTCTTCAGGAGAGATAGGCAGTGCAGACAAAGCAGGGGTATATCATTTATAACAAAGGAACAAGAACAGGAACTTACAACTGGCAACAGCAGGACTGAGATCCTCTAGTATAAACAAATAATGAAGATGTCATCATGGGAGGCTGCTATAGATCATATAGGCACAACAATGACATAAATTCCTCCTTGAAATTTCTCTATATGGGGTAAATTCAACCTGCCAGATGTTAACTGGGGACACCACACAGGTAGCACAATCAATTCCAGGAAATTCTTAAACCATCTAGATGCAACTTCATGGTTCAAGAACTAAGAGAGCTGACTAGGACAGTCCTTGATTTCATGCTTGTTTACAGAGAGGGTCCCATGAGTGACATGGTGATTGGTGCCATTCTTCACCTCAGTGTCCACAAAGTAATCAAGCTTAAAATCCCTGACAGAAGGAAAAGCGCCAGCAAAACCTCAACTCTGGATGTGAGGACAGCAGACTTCAGACTGCTCAGGGAGTTAGTGAGTGAGGTACCCTGGGAAAATGCTTCCACAGGTGCTGGGGTCTGTCAGTGCTGGTCATGTTTTAGGCACCATCTTCTAAGGACACAGGAGGAGACAATTCCAAATGTCAGAAGTCGAGCAGGTGAGGCAGAAGATGGCTTGGCTGAACAGGAATCTTCTTTGGGAGGCAGAGCAAAAAAGGAAGGGGTAGGCTCAGCAGAAGCAAGGTCAGGTGATGTGGGAGGAATAGAGAAATGCTGCTCACCAATGCAGGGAGAAAATCTGTTAGGCTGAAGCTCAGCTGGAGTTGAAGCTGACCACAATTGAGGGGGGAAAGAAAAAGAGGGGTTTAAAATACATTAATAGCAAAAGACAGTGGAGAAATAACATCATCCTGTTACAGGATGAGGACGGTCACCTCACAAACAGGGACATGGACATACATGGCAGAAATGTTTAATGCTTTCTTTGCCTCTGTCCTCAATGCCAATGATGGATTAAGGGGTCTCGGTGCCCTGAGCTAGAGGACGGTGGCTGTGAGAATGATCAAGTTCTCTCTAAGTCTGTAGGGCCCAATGGAATTCATCCGAGAATACTCAAAGAGCTGGCTGATGTCATGAGACCTTTCTCAATGATTTTTGAATGAACTTGGGAATCCAGATAGGTTCCAGTTGACTGGAAGCTGGTTGACATCCCAATTTTCCAGAAGAACGAGAAGGATGAGCCTGGAAATTCCAGGCCTGGCAGTCTCATTTGAGTGACTGGCAAAATTATGGAGAATATTATTCTGGGAGCTATTGAAAAACACCTGAAGCAAAATGCAGGCATCAGTCACAGCCAAAATAGGTTGTCCTGCTTGTCCAAATTAACTTACTTTTCTGACAGAGTAACCCACCTACCTGATCAAGGGAAGCCAGTTGATGTAATCCTTTTGGATTTCAGTAAAGGTTTCAGTATTCCTGTGGGCAAAATGTCCAGCACACAACTGGACACACCACGTCCATGGGTGATCAGCTGGCTGATGGGCTGAGCACAAAGCATTACAGTGAAGGGGGTGGCATCAGGCTGGTGACCTGTCACTAGTGGGGCTCCACAGGGCTCCTCTTTAGGGCCAGTGCTCTTAAACACTGTATCACAGAATGGTGTGGGTTGGAAGAGACTTCTAAGATCATCTAGTTCCAACCCTCTTGCCATGTGCAGGTACCCCTTCCACTGGATTAGGTTTTTCAGAGCCCAGTTCAACATGGCCTTGAACACGCAGGGATAGAGATCTTCAACCTCTCTGGTCAACCTGTGCCTGTGGTTCACCACTCCAACATAAAGAAATTCTTCCTAACAACTAATCTAAATACACCTTCTCTAAGTATAAAACCATTGCCCCTTGTCCCACCACTCTGTGCCCATACAAAAAGTCCCTCTCCCTCATTTTTATAAGGCCCCTTCAGGTAGTCAAAGGCCACAACAGGGTCTCCCTGAAATATCCTCTTATCCATGCTGAAAACCCCTGCTCTTTCAGCCTTTCTTCACAGGAGAGGTGCTCTATCTAACCCTCTTCACCTTCAAGGCCATCTTCTGGACCCACTCCAACAGGTCTTGCTTGTGCTGAGAACCCCACACCGAGACACAGCACTCCAGGTAGGGTCTCATGAGGGAAGAGTAGAGGGGAAGAACCACCTCCCTCACTCTGCAGGCCACATTTCTTTTGATGCAACACAGGATACACAACAGCTGGCTTTCTGAGCTGGAAGTGCAAGTTGCTGCTTCCCTTCTTTAAAATAATTGGATGAAGGACTGGAAAGGATACTGAGTTCGCAGATGACACAAAAGTGGGAGGAGCTGTTGACTCACTCAAAGGCAAAGAGGCCCTATAGAGAAACTTAGAAAAACTGGAAGACTGGACAATCACCAACCATATGAAGATTAACAAAGACAAATGCCAAATACTGCACCTGGGATGGGGCAACCCTGGATGTACAGATAGACTGGGGAATGAGATGTTGGAAAGCAGTGCCACAGAAAGGGACCTGGAGCTCCTGGTCAAGGGAAGGCTGAACATGGGTCAGCAGTGCCCTGTCAGCCAGGAGGGCCACCTGTGTCCTGGGGGACATCAGGCACATCATCACCAGCTAGGTAAGGGAGGGGATTGTCCTGCTCTGCTCTGAGCTGGGGCAGCCTCACCTCGAGTGCTGGGGGCACTTCTGGGTGCCACCTTATGAGAAAGACATTAAGCTACTACAGAGTGTCCAAAGGAAGGCCACACACATGGTGGAAGGCCCAAACCAGAAGCACCAAGGAGCAGCTGAGGTAATTTGGCTTGTTCAGCCTGGAGAAGATAAGACTGAGGGAAGACCTCATTGCAGTCTACAACTTCCTCATGAGGTAAAGAGGAAGGAAAGACACTGTCACTAGATCTCTTCCCTGTGGGGACCAGTGACTGGACCGAAGGGAATGACCTGAAGTTCTGTTACGAGAGTTTTAGGTTGGATATCAGGAGAAGGTTCTTCACACAGAGAGCTGTTGGGAACTGGAATTGGCTCCCCAAGGAAGTGGTCACGCCACCAAGCCTGACAGAGCTCTCTGGCACATGGTGTGGTTCTTCAGATGTCCTGTGGAGTGGCAGGAGCTGGATTCAATGATCTTTTTGGGTGACTTCCAGTTCAGGATATTCTGTGATTCTATGACTTGATACCTTGGGATCCTGTTTCCTTGCAAGGTAAAACACAGAGATGCCTACAAAGCTTCTCAGTTCAAAACTCTACAGCCACCAATTAGTCCTGTACAACCCCACAACATGATCACAAAAGGAATCAAATTATCAAATATTCACAACTGCAAACACCATAGCTTCCTCTAAGAGGCCTATGTTTTATATGAAGGACAACATACATTTCCACACAATGAATAGTTAACCAATAAATTGCAAAATCTAAGACTGACACTCTCACAGCTGAGTTGCTATGCACATTATAAACAAAATTCAATCCATTTAACAAAGCAGATACCTAGCACCACAACCACTATCCAGAAGAACATACACAGAACCGTAACACAATCAATTACAAAAGTGCTATCAGTATACAGTATCCGAAAATATTTCACAAAAGACATCTACCTATACCCATGCATTAAAATGGGTATTAAAATCTTCTCCTCTATTCACCAATTCATCCTATTTCAAATTCAACTCACAGTTCTTATAAAAACTAGCTCCAGTTTCAGGTCCATTACTTACACTGTCATTCACAAATACAGTAAACATATCCTGTATGCAAATTTGAAAAATTTAGAATTCTTTTTGATAGGATAGCCAGTGTCCAAACTATGAAAAACAGTAACTACCAGAGATGAATGCCTCTATCACTTACACCAGACCCTTCATCCTTTTCTTTGAGCGAAGATACACTCACCCCATCTCACATAACCGGGAATTGTCTTAAACAGATTTGCATTCAGACATTTTGTATGTCAAAAAACAAGAAAAAAAAAGTAATCTATAAAGTCTATAATGGGGAACAAAGCATTTGAAAATACAACTTAAATGCAACTAATAAATCCTGTCTGAAGACAGCCATGTAAATAAAGAGACAAAGCAATTTTCTCTGGCAACAGTAGTCCACTAGATTTTAAAAATGCAACTGACCTAAGCCAGAACACAGTATGGCCCTCCCAATTAAGTATCTCCTCTCAGAACTGACCTGTTAAAAGAGTTTATAGTTTAACATGTTTCAAAAGTAGCTTAGTTTTTATTTATAAAGTCTGAGATTGCATTAAAAAACCCCCACAGAAATTAGACACCCTGCTTGCATTAAAATTCAGTAAAGCTAGATTCATTTAGGCCCTTATGAGTCTCAATAACGTCAAAGCAAAAATCTACAAAAATACAACAGGTCCAACTGTGGCCAAGTCCCATGCAGATAGTATTGGTATTATCTTGGCTAAATTCTGGTGCCTGCAATGAAAAAAGCAGTATGAAGCCAACTCCTTGCCAAAAGCCAGTGCTGACCTATTTCTCTGGACTGCTTTTTAATGAGTAGTGCCTGTTAGAATTAAAAAGCAAGGGTGAAGGAGAGGTGGGAAAAAAAAAAGGAAATGTTTCTAACATATTACAAGACTATAGTAAAATGAAAAAAAATTAAAATACCATCTTATTGTTCCAAACAATTGGCCCTCATTCTTGAACACATTACACGTTGTGTGTATGTTTTTCAAGTGTCCAATCTTACAATTTCCTCAAAACACAAACTGGAGTAGTATTATTCACATGACTTCAAACAGGATGGTTTTTTTTCCTGAGCTATAATCCCATACCACCCCTTAGATCTATTTACATCAACATGACCAATTCTCTTTTGTGAACAGTCCCAAATGAACTACTGGCAACTGAATTAGTTATGGTGAATCACATGCTTCTTTTTGCAGTCTCAGAGAATTTCTCCACCTCTGCTGGACACAACTAGAGCTAGGATAGGGAAATTAAAAAGGCATCTATTCTGTGTCAGAGTAACTTCAGCCAGATCCAAATACAAAGAAGAGCCACAAAACCAAGAGCCAAAGATTAACAGAGATTTAGGATCTCTGCTCAACTATTTCTAGATCAAACGGTTTAGGACAGTGAATACCTGCACTGTAAACAATTTGAAGTAACCATCTCTAAACATGAATGTTTCCCCACTATCATTTTACATACACCTAGAAAGTTTTGTAGACGTAACTAATTCACTGGATGATAGGGTCTCCATCAGTTCAACATTTCTATTACACACATTTTCGTATAAACCTGCTACAAACCCAAACGTAACAAAGGCAGGGATTTTTTTTGCATGAGGAAGTATTAGAAGATCCCCAATAAAAACACAACAGATAAAAAAACCATTTGCATTACTTTGGAATTCAAGACCAGCTGTACACCCAAAAAGATCCAGGGATTACAGACTGCTTTGACAGGGCATACACCGAGTCTAAGAACAGATGGAGGAGTAAGTATTTATAATTCTTCTAGCTAGTTCCCTTCACCATCCAGTATAACTTCTGCCTTTCCTCTCAACCTAAACTGAACCTCAGCCAAGATGTTTTGGCCACTTTTCCTGCCTTGGATATATAGTGGAAAGAAACGAAACTATACCACTTAGAGCTGATGAAATATGGACCCACACAACAGCCACACAGACACTGCAAAGCTGACTGTAACTTTGTCTTCAAAATAGAAATAGTAACAATCTATTTCTCCCCACACATTTCCAACTACAATCACGATTCACAGGTGGCTTTGAAAATATAAACTGTAAACCTGTGATACACTGTAGGCTAAAAGAGTTATCTTTACTATAGAAAACATAAAATTATACTCTCAGTGATTTGTATTACTTGCATAATCTGATAACTATAATCAATTAATATGCTTAAAGTAGAAGAGCTATTAGTAATGATAGCAGTTCATAATCACAAAAGAAAAAGAAGCAAAGCAGTGTTTTGTATTGTACAACTTCACAGGACACTCTACATTACCTTTTATCATGATTTAACTATTGCCATTTGATTAAATGACAATTCAAATCACTATATAGGTTTACATGAAACAACAAAAAATCAGTGAGAAGACTCAAATCTTCAACTAACACACACCAGAGTTACTAGTTCACATGAGAGAAGCCAAACATGCTAACAGCTGAGATCCACCCTTTGCATACTCATATATGCCAGTGTAACTTGAAAATGTTCTGCAAGGGAATTTGTAGTTTAAAATATAAACCACAGAACCAGAAACGCTGAACGTTAATTACTTTACCAGACACCTAGGCCAGAAGAAAAAAACCTCTGCAACACTACTCTAGCTGCACGTCTAGCTCTCTACCAGAAACTGTTGCAGGCATACCTGCAGAGCTCACAAAACAGGTGGAATGCTTACACCAGAAACTTCATTGTGGAGTCATGTAGTATAAGAGACCATTTACTCCAGAATGATAGTAAGTACTCCTCACCTTGAAATATTCTTGTAGAAATTCTTACTCCTACTGCATAGATGTTTCAGCTTTACACAAAGTTCAACTTTTTTCAACTGCTCTAGCTTACAGCCTACCCTCCCAGGAAAAACTAACATCAGCAGCAAAAAATGACTTGTTAACAGCTGGGAGTTGAAAGTACTCGAGACGGTCAAAAAGCATAATTACAAATCAGAGTGCACACAAGTTAGGCTATGCTATGCTGCCAGACTGTGAAGACACTACAGCACAGACATATGATCCTTTCTGATGCTTTGCTGCAGAAGACAGGACCCTTCAGGAAAACTGAAGAGCAGATAGCTGCAGTCAAAAGTTTAATTGCCATCAGACAATGTCCAAGATCAATCCCACGTTTGCTACACATATAGATTCCACTGTAAATTTCAGGCACAAAAAACTGACATGGGACACTACTGAATAGTCATGGATTAAATTTTCATTCTGTGAGCTTTATACAGGTATTAATCACAGTTATTGAACATTGTCTTCTCTTTAGTTTCTAAATAAAAAGTCATGGGACCCACAGGCAGAAGGAAAGGAATGCACCATATCACTGACAGGCCTTGGCTTTACTTGAACAGGGAAGAAGAGGAGGAAGAAGGGAGAAGATTGTTTTAAATACAAGCTACTCGTGGTAAAATATCAATGAAAATATATATGAAAACCATATATTTTCTGTAAAAACAAACTTATTTTAACATTTTCTCCAATGTCCCACCACTAAATGATGCACCTAGGTGCTCAAACTCTGAAGTGATAAATAGGAAATATTCTCTGCCAAGTGAATACAAAAAAGAAAATGTTCATGCCTAATAAGTAATGACTTTACACGTGTCAGAAACAAAGAAAACCATTTTCTACTGTATTTACAAACTGTCAAAGCTGTATTTAAGAAAGCCTTATTTTCTTCCCTTATTCACCTTTCTTTATTTTATCTTGGAAATTAGAGCTTTTCTCTAATGCCAATTAGAGCTTTTCTCAAATGTCAACTTTATGAGAAGAGATCTTTATGCCATAAGGTTGTGTTTACTATTCCACTAGAGAATAAGAAAAAAAACCCTAAGCCTAATCTGGTAAACTCCAAAAGTATTGGAGGTCCAGAAAACACCTATTACATAGAGAGAACTATGTTTGCAGCAGGAAACACACATAAATGCAATAGACATTTTGATGAGTAATTTGCAAAAATGCTCTAAATCATGAGAAGTTTCCTTCTGAAAGGGATCACTTGTAGTTCTCAGCAATATTACTCACCAGGACGACAAAAAAACAGAGCTAAAGTGCACACATTTTTAAACTTGCTACTGTGCACATTCTGACCTTAGCTTCAAAAGTTCAACAAAAACTGAGAAAAATACACCCGGAGATAGTAATTTCAAACACACCTTTGTCACGAATATATGTAATATAAGTATGCCGGCTGAAGGACTTTTTCTCTTGTCAATTTTCAATACTCAGGTGTTGGTGAAAGCACTTTTTAAACTTGACAAGAAGCATTCATAGCCTGCTTCAGAAATGAACAAAAGAAAAGATCTAAGACTGCTTTGAACACACTCTTTTGGCACATGTTCCATGCAACACCACAGAAATACCAGTCTTAAAGCTGAGACATAACTCATGAGAGAAATAATATTTTTAATGAATATTTACCTTCACCTCTAGCAAGTCCACATATGCTGTATGATCCACTCTAAATTTTAAAAGCTTACTTACTATCCATGCAGCCTTTTCGAAGTCTATTGCTTTCTATTACTGATATATATATATATATATATATAGACATTAAAACCTGCCTTGAGGCAAGCCTATCCTTCTGGCACAATACTTTTTTCCTTATAATCACAAAAGGACAAAAGAAACAAAGTCAGAGACAGTAATAGGGCAATTAGGTTCCCAAAGAGAAAGTGTGCCCGTATTTGCACAACAATAGTAACTTGCACAGAGGGGACTGCCTCACCCCGAACAAGTAACTAGTGTATTACCAAAGGAATTAAATTCAGGTACAGTGTTTATCGTTTGGGTCTTAGACATTGTTAAAACCACTTAACACTTCAGAAAGTTAAAGCAAAACAGGAGAGAACGCAAACGGAACAACGCTGTGTCACAAAACCCCAGATCAATTCTTCATTGAAAGCATGCAGAATACTTAAAGCCATAAAAAACCCGACCAAACAAAAACCGAAAAACTAACAACTTTTTATCTTCAATACTTCAGCTGGTTATTTACTTGCATATTCATATTCATATAAATATTCAGAACAGCGTTAACATAAAGTTTGGCACGTCTGACTATCAAACTTAAGAAGCAGATACCAAGAAAAGACAAATTCGATAAGATGTATGCAATCCGCAGACACTTTTACACTCCCTTTACTTGACCATTACGCACGCTCAGGGGAAAAAAAAAAAACCACACACAAAAACCAACAAAAACAACCCAAGCCAATCGTTAAACTGTAACTTCAGATCGAGTTTAGGAGAGCTGTAACTTTTCCAGCCGTGCGCAGTTTGTACTTCCACCATTATAAATTTAAGAGGGGAGAAGACAACATAAGAAACTCCATTTCTGCACGCACGACAGGCACAAGGAAGAGCCGCGGCGGAGGATCCGCGACCCGGGAGCCCCGGGGGGCGGCGGGGCAAGGGCGGCCGGTCCCTCCCTTCCTGCCTCCCTCCGCGGCAGCACCGCTGTCTGCTCTCGGGCGCTCGGGCCCTGCAGGACGGGCGGCGCGCAGGCCTCGGCGCCGGGCCGCCCGCCGCCTCCCCCGCGAAGGCGCCGGGGCGGGCGCGCACAACCAGCAGGGCCCTGTTTTCCCCCTCTAGCCTTTCTGGAAAGTTTTCTCCCCGGCCGACAGGCTGTAAAACGTCCCTGCCTGGAAATGCGGCCCCACTGCC
>VXBI01001221.1:124960-144834 GCA_013397375.1 Toxostoma redivivum
TTGTTTGGGGTTTTGGGGGGGTTTTTTGTTTGTTTTTTTAATTTTTATTGCTTTTAGGTGGTTTACCTGGTTGGCAGGGGCTGCAGAGCTCTCATGGGTTTTGTACAAGCTGTTCATGTAACAGGCGACTAAGTACTTCATTAAAATAATGGGCCCGCCTGTCTGGGGGTTTGTTTTTTTTTTCTTGAACGCGTGTTGTAGAGAGAAAAATAAATACAGCCATACTACCGTACATGTGGCTACATTTTATTAAGACCAAGTCACATGGGCGGTATTTGCCATTCTGAAAATAAAATTTCACTTTGTACTGTGGAGTGAGAATGTTCGTAGGCAGCATAGAGGAACAGGTGACCGACCAAGTTTACATGAAGTTCCCCTGCTGTGGTCAGGTGGAGTCGTTAAAGACCTGAAGCAATGCTCCGAGCACCAAATGCACCTTGTGGTTTTTAAGTAACCGGTATTGTTTACATGCTGTTTAGCTTGGGGCTCTTTTTGTTGTTCAAATCACCAATTTACTATGCTGGCAATACAGTGCTAATTACTACTGTTCCTGTAGTTTTCCAGCTTAATCGTTAGCTTCATCTTATTTTTTATGTAAATTACCAAAATGCCAAAAGATAAGTGTGTAAGAATCAGTGCTAACTGGACAACACTAAATATTAATAAAGTAAGCTTAAAAGGCTATATTTTAAGTTCACCATTGCTGGTGAAAAATATTTACTTGGGAACAAAAAGAAATTAAATCATTCAAATCTTAATATACAAAATAACTTGTGTCATTATGTAAACCTTTTGATCCAGTTGTAATTTACAGTTTTGGTTTTAGCTTTGTCTTAAGCTGCAAACTAGTGTCGAAGAGATAAAAGAATGTAGTTAACATTCTTGGAAAATTATGCTAATGGAAATGAAATGAGTAAAGAGATCCTTTTTTATTATCTTTTTTTTTCCTTAATGCTGAAAGTCTCATTAGGCAGTCACTTGCGTTTGTGGTTTGTTTTTCCTCCTCCATCCCCCAGCGTAAATCTGAGGACTGTTTGCCTTTTCTCTCTGCAAAAGAGAAAACAAACATTAAATAATGGAGGGGAAGCTTGCTTTCAAGACGGCACAACTGTTTGCTGGATTCAGCAACACTCAAAGTATTCTAAACCAAGTCAAGCCATTCTTTTTGTTAGAAAGCATACCGAGAAGAAAAAGAAATAAGAAGTTAATCTTTTAGGCAAAAGAAAAAAGTTCTCTCGACTCTGGAATAGATGCGGCTATATTTAGTTAATGATTATTTTGGGAAGGTGGCAGCAGCAGCTGATTTCATTTTCCGAGAGCATGAACATGTCTGTTGCTAGTGTCAGTCTGAAGGCTTTTTCTTTTTATGTTTTGATGAAGTATGATTGAATCTCATTGTAAGCTATTCTGAGAGGATGGGAAACATGGGGTTTTTTTTTGTCAAGAGGGGCATGTTCACCTGATACGAAAACCTTAATTGGAAGGGTCAGTAAGGCTTCCCTATATGAAACCTAAGTAGCTGAAGCTTTGTGCATAACAAATATGTAAACATGATGAATAATCACATGCTATAGGATAAATTTGTTTCCCCCTATTGATTTATCTAACAAAGCAAAAGGAAGAAAAGATGTGGGCCCTTAACTTGAATTAATTGTTTGGATGCAACCATTAACAGTACAATAGCATGTAAAATTTTCAAACTAGATAAGGTACCACTACAAAAAGAGGTATGTAGATATGTTGTTGTGGAAGTAAAGCTTGTTTATGTGAAGAATAATATCAGCATAATAAGTCTGTTTAGAAACTGATGTATCAGTGGTATTCTTGCAGGGACACTTCTACCAAAAGGCGGTCATTACCATTAGGGAGTTGCAGATCTTTACAGCAACTTCACCATTACCTCTTAAAGCCCCTGCTGTAACAGTTAGTGGTGCTATTTCTGTGTTTGCTACCAATTGTCTGCCAGAGCAAACAATTTCACTCAGTGCAACAGAAATAGCAGAAAATACTATTTTTTAGTACTCCAGCCAGTTCATAACAGAATTCAGGTGCTTTAGCCTGGGTGGCCAGTGAAAAAGGGCTAAAGCTAGAACATTCCAAGAAGATGGCTTTATTCTCAGGCTTCTGCATAAAAACTAAAACAGGAGAAAAATTTTTTTTCATATGTCCAGGGAAATCATAAAGAAGTGAACTTGCCATCCACAAGTCCATGGGCTCTGATGGGTTTCTTCACACCTATGAGTGCTGAAGGAAGTAGCAGATACGATTGCTAGGCCCCTCTCAGATCTTTGGAAGGTCATGGCAGTCAGGAGAGATGCCACAATACTGGAGGAAAGCAAGTGCCACCCTGGTCTTCAAACGGGGCAAGAAGGTGACCCCACGGAGCTACAGGCCAATTGCTCTCATGTTAATCCCTGAAAAGGTAATGAAACATTTCATCCTGGAGGTCACCTCCACACATGTGGTAGACACAAAGATGATGAAGAGTAGTCAGCATGCCCAACCAACTTGATTGCCCTCTATGCTGAGACAACTACCTGGGGCAATGAGAGGGAAGATAAGTGAATGTTTACCTGGACTTAGAGCAAGGCTTTTGACATGGTCTCTGGTGTTACTTTTGCAGGCAAGCTCAGGAAATGTGGGCTGTATGAGTGGACAGTGAGGTGCCAGTTCTCACTACAACCTCATAATGCATTCATCTAGCCCATATTTCCTGAGCTCAAAGGGCAGATCCCCGTGGGTTGTAATCAGTGGCATAGGGTCTCACTGGAGGCCTGTCTCTAGTGATGTCCCCAAGGGTTCAGTACTGGTCCAGTAACTTGTTCATCAGTGACTTGGATGAAGGGGCAGATGCCTCCTCAGCAAGGCCATTGACAACACAAAGCTGGAAGGAGTGGCTGATGCCCCAGATAGCTGTGCAACCCTTCAGAAGGACTTCAACAGGTTGAAGAGGTGGGCAGAGAGAAACTATCTGAAATTCATGTGTCCAGTACTGGGATCTCAGGACAAGAGAGGCAGGCAGCTCCTGGAGCATGTCCAGTGGAGGGCAGGATAGATGGGGGCTGGAGCATCCCAGTTGTGCAAAAAGGCTGAGGGACAGGGCCTATTCAGTCTGAAGAAGAGAAGACTGAGAGAATATCACATCAATATGTATAAATATCTGGCGGGTGGTCACAAGGATGGAGCCAAGTTCTTAAGAGTGATGCTCAGTAATGGACAGAAATGGGAACGTAGACACATCTACCTGAACATGAGGAAGAAATTCTCTACTAGTTGAGCATTGGAGCAGGCTGCCCAGAGTGGTTGTGAAGTCTCCCTGAAGTACTCAAAAGCAGTCTAGAGAAAATTCTGATTACCATGCCCCAGGGGATCCTGCTTGAGCAAGGATCTGTTATTTTGTAGTCTCTAAAGTTCTAGAGTTTGGTTTGATGTCATATTTTACAGGAGAGGAGGAACACATTGTGTTATCTCTTTCTCCCTTTGTTCTTTTCAGGCTGCCATTGTACTTCCCAAGCAACTAGTTCCAGATCTGTGTGTATTTTTTAACAAGAATACCACTCTACATTTGATTTTTTAAAAATTTTATCATAATAGTTTCTGAGCCTTTGCAATTTGTCAACATCCATTTCAGTTCAAATCCTCTCTTCTGCAGTGCTCACCGACTCCCACTAGCTTTGTGTCAGCTGCAGATTTTGTAAACATTAATGAAAAAATTCAAAAGGCTATTGAAGATAACCATGCCCAGAATAGATGTCTCTGGTACTCTGAAGTGTCCTCATTTATTAAGCATTCATTCTGGGGTGTTGACCTGTTGTCATTCTGTCATCCCGTTATCTTCTTGTGTGCTTATAGTAAGATGATTTGTTTTCTAGTTCCGGCTCTCTCTTCTTGGCCTGTTACACAACTTATTGGAAGTGGTCAAATATCTTTTGTTCAGTGGAGCAAACCCAGAATTCTGAACTGAAGCCTGATTTTTTAGAGAATCCATTTTGCTGTTTTTCCTGTGGTTAATAGTGCTCCTATGTCAAATGTGAATTTACCCATCTTTAAACATTCTGTGAGTTTGCCTCTTAAGTACAACACACAGGTAAAATATATCATTACTGACTTACTTTGGTGTTCCTTTTTAGAATTATGCTAATTACAGGGCAGTGTTGGAATACATGAAGAAAACTACCACTGTAGAACTTTGAATGTACTAAATTGGGGAAAAGAATTCCTTGGCTATATGAATACAAAGATTATGGTGATTCACTTTAGTCCAACTGAAAAACAAGTTTGGAGAACAATGTGTTTTTTCTTCAAATAAGACTTGAGTCAAGCCACTATTCAAAGAATGGGGTATATTACATACATGTAATGTATATTCTAATTTGGAATACGCTGTTAGGTTAGAAAGGAGATCTGTTTAGGCAGTGAATATTGTGGGCCTTTGAAAAGCATGACTTGCCCTGAAAATTCTGTTTCAATCACAGCTACACACCAGGAAAATCTTACAACTGTTCAATTAGTGGAATTTCCAATAACTGGGTTTTTTTTCTCCACTTTTCTCCAATCAAATTTGTGTTCCTCTCTTTCTTTTTTTCTCTCAAGTGTTTATCCTTGCACTTTTCTCCTTCCTTTTTTTACAGTTACCTCTTCTGTTTTTTATTTGCTTTATGTTACCTTCCAGAAATTTTTGCCTTTGTCAGTGCTGTTTATGCCAGTGTTACACACAGTGACTACAAGGTGGAATTACACTACATAAAAAATATTCATTTTTATAAGCTACTGCTCACCATTTAAACAATGTTTGAGAACTAATTATGACTGTTGTCTTCTTGAACTACAGAGTTCAGTTTTGCCCAGATGCAAGCATGTTTAAGACAGCGGAATCTAAGCTGAATTTGGCAAAAATTTTCTAACTGCTGTTTTAACATGACTTTCATCCTCCCTAAATATGTGGGTTTTGTAATACTTAACTTCATCAAATGAGAGGGGATATTCTTGTTTTGGCAACCAGGAAAAAAATTAAATGGCACAGACAGAAAAGGAAGCTCTAATTCTCATTCTCTGAAGAGAAAAATGTAGAAATTGTTTTGTTTTGTTTCCACAGTATTTTTGTGGGCGCTGTTTCCTGTTTTACATGTGCTTAGTTTTCAGCTTACAAGATTGTGAATCCACAAGCAAGGCAAAGGTCATATCAATATTTTTTTTTAATTCTTGAGCGGTAGAATATGTTTGCAACTCCTCAGTCATGCTGTTTTCACATAATATAATAACAACTGCATACAATTAGAACATATTTGTAAATTTTATACATCAGTGCACTCTATGAAGTAGCAGAATATTTTAAGATTCTCTGTTACCTAAACGTGTAACATTTGAGACAAGTTCTGAAATGTCTCATTAGCCTTCTTATCTCAAAAACATATATTATCAAAAATCAACCTATGAGTATGATGATAAGGGAAAATAACAGTAAGATGGGGAGGGAAATGGTCTACTAAGAGAGAATTGCTCCAGTATTTTGTTAAATAAGTTTTCAGTGTGTAAGGGCAATTTTATTATATACCTTAACATAATTTTCCCAGGTGAGTGACTGCTATCTGCTCAGTTACACAATTTGATCAGAAGTACCAAAGGCAAATAGCAGATCTGGGATGAGTAAGCTTTTGTAGAGGTTATCAAACACCTGGATAAATTGGAGCCATCTCTGCTGCTACTCAGCTTGCAGAGTAATGACAAGATAAAGCCTTAAGGATGTTCTGTCTGTGCTCCCCTATGAGCTCATTGCTAACTGCTGTAGGTAAGTAGGGCGCTGGAGATATTTTTATTTTCTATTTATGCTTCTTCCTTACTAAATCAGGTGCATGAACATGAAATACTGCTACTCAAGAGGGAAGGTATGCAATTTAAGATGTAGGGTTTTGTTTTCAGCTGGTCTTGTCAATATGCAGACTTTTTCTAATTTAGTGTTCACAGTCTGGTTAGGATGTAAGAATAGTTTGCTTCTGTTTAGTTTTGAAAAACTGATCTTGAAGCCAAAATAAATCCTTCGTCATGGGATGGTGTACAGGACAGGCCATTCTGTAATGCTAATGGAAGAAGTAGATGTCAGTTTTCTGCAACTGTTTACATTAGCCACTGCTTCTAGCGATCCGCTGACACAGCAGTTCATATTACCACTTTTAACACAGAAATTCAGATAAATCAGGTTAATTTTGATTGGTAAGGTAAATTGGGTGTGTTGGACATGACCCAGAAATGTGCACTCACAGCCCAGAAAGCCAAATGTGTCCTGGATTGTATGCAAAGTAGCGTGGCCAGCAGGGAGAAGCCTTCCCCCTCTGGTCTGTTCTGGTGAGACTCCACCTGCAGTGCTGCACCCAGCTCTGGGGTCCCAGCACAGGAACAACATGGACCTGTTGGAGCTGTTCAGAGGAGGCCACCAAGATGATCAGAGGGATGGAGCACCTCTCGTGTTAGGGAAGGCTGAGAGAATTGGGTTTGTTCAGCCTGGAGAAGAGAAGGCTTTGAAGTGACCTCATTGCAGCCTTCTAGTACCTGAAGGGAGTCTGCAAGAAAGATGTAGAGAGATTCTTTTCAAGGGCTGTAGTGACAGGAAAAGGGGGAATGGTTTCCAACTGAAAGACAGGAGCTTTAAATTAGTGAGGCATTAGAACAGGTTGCCCACAGTAGCTGTCAATTTTCCATCCTTGGAAGTGCTTGTTGTGAGTTTGCATGGAACTCTTAGCAACGTGGTCTAGTGAAAGGTGGTGCTGCCCATGGCAGGAGTAGGAACTAGATCATATTTAAGGCTCATTTCAACCCAGGCTGTGCTATGACTCTATTATATGAGCCAACCCATTGCATTTTGGCAAAGTAATGTTGTTTCAGGCTGTATTTTTGACATGTTACAGAGAACTTAATTCTTCACAACAAGTGATAGGTGAAGGCAACTTTAATCCAACAAAACAAGTGATTCCAGAAAAAAAATCATCCAATCATAAACAGGATATCATACCAGGGATTAATAACAGTGAAAAATTTTAAATTCACATAGTCTAGCTTAGCCAGAAACATTTCTGTCTTAAGAAGCTATGTGTGTTCCTTTTGGAAATCCCAATGAGTTGTTCAGCCTTTTTACATGTTTCCTACTTCATTGCATATAAATTCTGCTACTTAGCTTGCAAGAGTTTTGTATTCATTGTTGCAGCAACTTTGCCTGCTGTCTCTCTGAGAAGTAGAGGCTGTTTGGCCTTTGACATCTTGTTCAGTGACCTGTACATGTTAAACTTAACAACAGTTATGAAGGATTATTTTACTATGTGATGCTTTAATTTAGCAGTGTAATATACTAGAGTTAACTCTCAATCATGTGCTTGACAGCTCTGGGTAGGATAGTGATGATGATACTTACTGTCCAGTTTGTCTTGTGCAATAAATGGCAAATTAGCTGAGACAGCCAGGAGATAGCCTCTGGCGAAGGAAGTTCTCAGAACAGCTGTAACTAAATATTGTCCTCATAACTTGGAAAATCTTTAAACATTCAGAAACTTAGGTATAAATGCAGAAAAAAGTCTGTCAGTAGATGAAATTGTGAGGCTCAGGACAGATTATTCTCACCAGCTTTGCTATGAAAAATTACTAAACTCTTCAAAGTTCTACTAGGCTCATAGTGCTCCTCTCATTACACCTCTGGCAGAAATTTTAATAGTTTGAAATAAAATATTTTAATAGGACACTGCCACTTGGGTAGGCTTTCTCTCCCATAAATCATAAAACATGTTCCTGGTATTGGCCTATTAGATTCTTAAACGTTTGTGGAGATAAAACTACCGGGTCTAAGTTTGATGGTGCTGTTCCAGTTTAACCTGTGATAGATGAGGTGTGGGCATGGCACTGCTTCTTAAGCCAAAACCATGCAATGGTTTTTGCTTTGGGGATTTGTGGATGTCTAGGGATATGGAGACTCTGTCACTGTCAGCTTCACAAACTCACCCTGCACTTTCCATGAAGAGAAAATATAACCTCCTGAAAAGACTTTACATCATGGGACACTCCATTGTCCTGGCTGACAGAAGGCAGAATGGTCTGTGTATCTAACAGTGTAATGTCTAACTACTGAACTCTTTAATACTCAGGTGGAGTATAATGTATGTATGAGATTCATCACAATCAAAACATTGTGTTCTGGTCCACCTGATTGATGATTTTTTTTTTTTTTTTTTTTAGGATTTTTAAAAGCCTTTATCAGTCTGAAAGCCTCTAACTGCCTCAAATAGATGTATCTAGCCACATGGTTTACAATTCTTTTCCTAAAATAGAGAATAATCACAATTATATTTTAATGAAAAACTGTTAGTAGGGTTATAATCTTTATTTTTTCATGTTTTTTCAATTCATGTTTTTTGTAACTGAAGGAGCAAAACTGGATACTATTTTTAAACAGTGTTAAAAAAACACATTTCTGATAAGAAGATACTCAGATGCGTTAGAAGCCTGTTACGGAGAACCTATCAATGGTTTTCAAATATTTCTGTTATCAACTGTCATGAAACAGAAATTGTTTTCCTCCTTTCACTTCCTCTAGAGTGTGCAAAACACATGAAGGTAACCAGCCATTCTGAATTTCTGAAAATTGACAACTTACTGAAAATACCTGGGACTTTTCTGCAAAGTTAATGAAGACTTTTTCCACTATAAAATTTGGATAGAATGATAATGTTGCTCAGAGCAATAACAAAATAGAGCAAAACAACTGTCAGGTTAATCCCTGCAGCAGAGAGTGGGAATCTGGCAAAAAGTCATCATCACTTGTTACTACCTAGTTGTACAGGTGTTATAAAGTGTCTTAAATGACATCAAAGTACTTGAAGAGTATTAATATTAGACAATGAGGAGAAAGATGCAACTAAATCTTAACATACATCTGGAAGAAAGCAGATAAGTTTAATACCTCAGAGTTCATTTTTTCAGGATAAAAGATGAATGTATCAAGGAAGATAAGCCATAATGCAACTGTGAATTGTACTGGAGAGGTGTTTGTCTAGTAGATGTTTAGCTCACTTGCTAATTTCAGTAAATGTAAAGGGATGCATTTAAATGGGTCATCTCTGATTAGAAGCTTTGGCAAGTAGAGTGATTCCACTCCAGGGAAGCCAATGAGCTAGGTAAACATACAGTCCTTCATTACAGAGGGCTTGATATTAATATTCTGGGTGATGAAATTAGGTTGACATATTGTTGTTATTATTATGTTGTCCATAAGGCTTATAATTTTGTCAATTTTATTATTTATTGGCCCATTGTATTTACTTTCTGTTTAGCAGGGCAAATGGATTTTTATAAGTGTGTCAGGGGCACAGTCCTCTGCCTCACTATTGCCTTCATGCATTCTATTGTGTACTAACAATTACATTAAGGACAATAGCTGTGCACCTTTTGCCCCTGACTGCTATCTGCCTTTACACCAGGCCCAGTATTGTGAACAAATTATCAAGCAAAGCAGGCTGTCAGTGTGGTATGCCTGGGTGTAAGTGCACATTGATATTTAGGTTCATGAGTATTCGTATGTATGGTGTACAGACTGGTAAGCAGCACAGATGCATAATTGTATTAAACTTTCTCAAGAATCTTTCAAAAAATGCAGAGAACTTGCATTCTGCTAGTGAACTACTGAACCTCTGCTAAGACTGTATGCATTAAGAATAGTTAACAAGGAAGAAAACAAATTTGTGAGTGGGGAGATACAAGCAGACTGAGAAGAGTAATAAGACAACCATCCCCAGTGACCAAATAAAGTGACATTTAAAAGTTAACTGGAAACCAATACTGGAGTGCTGTGTAAGAAAACCCCAGGGACAAGGAAAAAAATATAATCAGTTACAAAAAATAAACTAATATAGCCCTAGATGTAAGGGATATAATAACAAAATAACTCCCAAGCTAGTGACAATTTTGTTGGAGATGCAGTTGTGTAAGGACTGAAGCAGGTATAAAACACGGGGAAATCTTTTGCAAAGCATTCATTATCCTGTACCACTGTAAAAAGAACACACTATTTTTTGTAATTAGAAAATTATTAGGGGCATTATTGTTAATTAATTAATTGGAATTTATTATCATAATTTGTCTTGTTTGTGGAAGCAGTGATAATGGTCCTTGCAACAGGAAAATTGTTTTGAAGAAATGATGAGAGTTATGTCTCTTTCCTCTTTCAGCAATTCTTCCCACATCACTCCCACTATAGTCTGCCGTTGCTCTGCCTGTTCAGGAGGACTTGCAAGAGACTAAGCTTGCTACTTCTGCCATGGCATAGAACAACCAGGAGAAGAAAAAAACTTGGTTAGCCCTGTTTGCTTTTGCTCCTGCCTTGCATCCCTCCAACTCTTTCCTCAGAAGCCAAGGTTATGCAAGTAGAAAGTAAAACTGACTTTTCAGGTTGTATAGGTTGCTGAAACAACTGATTATTGCTGTCTTATCCCAAATAAAGTAGGTAGTCTGCTCTTCTGAGTTGCTTCCTGCTTTGCCTGGGCTATTCTTTTTTCACTTGTGAGACTGAACAAGCTATGTTTTAGAACCTAGGAAAGAGCTATGTTCAGAGCAATCTAACTAGAGATTACATAGCCATGTCTGTTTCTGAAGCCATTGCACAGAAGGAGGGCCTTCCAGAACAACCTCTGAGAGCAAAGGTGTGGCCCGAATCCTTGCACAGGGCAGATCCAAACTGGAGGGTTAACCCTAAATGCACTAGCAGCATGCTAAATTCAGCAACCGTCCCAAAAGTTAAATAGAAATTGTGCACTTAGAAACTTATTGGCTAGTTGTACAGAGTTCTAGCTAGTCTTATTGCCTGGAAAATTGAACTACAAAACCTGTGTTTGTCACAGCATAGAATTTTTAAATAAAGGAGTTAGACTATATGCCTGAGTAAGGGCAATAGCAGCAAGATGTCATTCCAGCCCAGTTATCAAAAACTTGAGATGTTGAAGAATAACCCAAATACACTGGAGACTGGGGGTTTCACTGCTACATAGTCAACATCCACAGAGAGTAACATTGTTAGGATGTGGAACGGTATTACTCTGGCAAATCTAGAGATGAGGTTCCATTATCAGCATCACTGATGTATCCCTTGCTATTCCTTGCTTCCTGTACATCATCCATTAAACATGCAAAATTTTGGCCACTTTGAAGAATAAAGGATCCCCCCAAAGTATTGCTCCTTTTACATACCCATTCTCTTTTCTAGTTCCTGTGGGTTAGAGTGGATGGGGTTTTTTTATTTGTTTTGTGGGCATTTTGTCCTTGTTTTTTGATTGTTTAATTGTTTTTGTAAATCTGCCTTTAAATAGACATGAAACCTGATTACTTGCATCTTTGTTCCTAGCTGGAATTTTCTTCTTTTCCTAGAAGAACATGAGAGAGGAGCTGATGAAGCACAAGAGAAGGTAAGAATAAGAGAAAAGTCATAATGGGAATGAGAAACAAACCAAGTTAAAACTAATTTATGGGAAAAGATTCAGGCCAAGGAATGTGAAATGGAGGTTCCTGGCAGTCAGTGGGAAGCACATATGACTGAGCCAGTTCTTTTGCCTTCTCACGGCTGCTGCAGGTTTTTCTGGTAGCTGGCATATAACTTCAAAACTGACTTCTATGCTTTGTTTCATCTGATAGTCATACTATCAGATAGTATAGGAACACCCTGTGTAAGCAACTTCACACAGAAGCAATTATGATTGTTGTTGGTTAGAGGATGATCTTAGGGATAAAGAAGACTTAGTAGAGATTGTAAACAAATAATATTTTTATCGTGCTACCATGTAGACTATTATTTATTGTTATGGTTACAGGAATGTTATACCAGTTTAAGAAACAAGTGCATTAATGCTGCTATAATTGTGGAGAGGCTGAATTGAGGGTTAAGGCAATCCACCTTCAGAGATCTCAAATTTCAGTCATTATGAAAGTGGTTTTTTTCCAGGCATAGCAAGGATTACATTGTTGTGTAATTCTACTCAAGAAATAGCCTGGCTATTAGTAGACACTGGTGAGTAGAAAATTTGTTGTTAAAAGGAGAGTGATTGTGATAGTTACCACAGGCCATGCAACAGACCATACAACCTGACATCAGTTTAGGAATGGAGGTCTGCAGTTATATTGAAGTTTTTATTTAATGGCCAGGCTTTGCCAGAGGCCCTCTGGAAAATCAAAGCATTGGTTTCAAGAATTGGCAAAGATGTTATGCAGATGGGACTTGAAATGTTATAGATGGAACCTTTCCTACTTTGTTTCTGAAGGTACACATGTGATGTGGGTTTGTCCCTCTTTGGAATTTCTTTAATTTTTAACTCAGATAACAGCAAGTGAATTGCTGCCAAGACATTATGGAACTATGCTGCACAGAGCTACCATATTTTCTTGTCCTGGCAAATACTGCCTTCAGTGGTTTTTTTGTACCTTGGCTTAAAGAAAGTGGCATTAAATTGCACTGGAAGCTAAACTACGTAGACTGTATTGATACTCCTGTTCGGATCCCTTACACTGGCCTCTTATTATGTATTTCTGGCATATGGAGCCATGTTAATATGTGATGGTAGAATTTCTAGCTAAGCGTGCCATGGTGGTCCATTTTCTCCCCCAGTGTTTCCTTTTATACATCTGCACTTATGCTGTGGAGAATAATATTGTTGTTCTGAAACTGTAATTTGCCAAACACTTTAGTTCTTGCAAGTTAGATAATCCTCACTTTGAAAGCAAAAAGACAGCATGCAATTTCCCTGAAAGAAAGACTAAATTAGTGGCAGATATATGGACAGCACATAGAGGTCAACTCTTTATCCAATGATCTAGGTAGCAGAAATGTTGAATCTGTGATGATAGAGTGAATTTCCTCTTTCAGCTCAATAATTTGCATTAACTACTTAATGGGAAGAAGAAGGATATTTTGAAGGCATTCTGCAAAACAGCCATGGACAACAAGAATCTTGAGTGGTAGGTTTAAATAATTGTAGTTTTAAATTTTGGTTCTCCTAAGTAAAAATTCTTTAGAAAACAAGCTGTCCAAGAATAGATGGTGAAAATAAATAGTGACTTATCTTACCCTTGTAACGATTTGCTGAGTAACTTCATGAGGTGGAAATGTTTGTAGGAGGATGTAGTTTGATTTCAAATACAAGCAGAGCTTTATAAACATACTCAAATCACTGTGCACATGGCAGCTTTGTTTGCTCCTAGAACCTATGCTAGATGGGTTATATATTACAAATCTCATGCAACAGTTACATTATTGTGCAATAAATATCTTTAAAGGTTTGCTAAAATACTTTGCAGTTTTCTTTCTAATACCATAGAAGTTCTGCTATCCATCCAATCACGGATTTTTGCTTTACAAAGTTATTTTGGTGCTATCTTTGGTGCTATCTAAAAAAGCACATTACAAGTGTGCTGCAGTATCGTGCCTTGCTGGTTTGCCTTGTAGCTGGATGCTGGCTGGGTATCTGTGACTGTTCAGTTCCAAAAGAGCTATTTTGTGGTTGTGGTGTTTGGGGTTTTTTTTTGCAATATGATTCACAATCCACTTCCTTCAAGATCCGCCACCCACAACTACTTTTTGGCCAAATATAAGACTGGGAAGAGGGGACCCAGTAGTGACTGAGTCACTTCTGTTGTGTGCCAACAAGTTGCTCGTTTGCTGATTAGCCACCTGCTTTTGATCTGGATTATATCCAGACCTGCTCCAGCTGGCCAGAGAATGGGAATGTCAGCTGTAGTCAAGGATACCTGCAAAGCACAGACAGCTGCAGCAAAGCATCTTTGAAGAGAACACAGGTAAAGGCAAATTAAAGGGAAGGCAAGGAAAAAATAGAGGCAAGGAGCCAGTTTCTGATCTCAGCATCACTGATGTCACCAATACAAATTTGGTCCAGTGCTGAGGAGATGAGAATTGAAACAGGTCAGAGGGAAAGGTGACAGACTAGCACAGGTGACAGCAAGGGGAAAATTAATCATGTCTCAGCTGTAATCTTAATGGCTACTCTGCTTTAACTCTTGAAATGTCTCTTACTCATCCAAGAGCATAAAATTAATAAAATCTTTCCAACAGCCTGCTTGCCTTTCATAGCAGCTCCAGACAGGGATTTTTTACTGGTGGTGCACTAATTTGCAGATCCATTTGAAAAGCAACATGCTTTTCAGATCTAATGAAGAGGAAGCAGTTTAAATCTCCTCATGTTTCAAGTGAAATCCTGTAGTAACAAACATCCTTACACTTAAGATCTTCTTTCTTGTAGTGTTCTAGATATTTCAAAGTTCGCTTAATTTGCTGGTGAATACCAACAAACTTCAACTATGCTGTAGAATATGTTTTTGTAAAAATTGCAACAAACACACAAAAAACTACCTTCCTGAAATAATTTCTTTTGAAAATGGTCATGAAACTCTATTGGTGAGTCAAAAAAGATGAAAATACATGTTAAGTTTTCTGCAAGGATTTTTTTAGTTGTTTCACTAGACTATCTGTTCTGAAAATAGTTTTCTTCTAAAATAAGGAACAGAAAATGTGCATTAAGAACCCCTCACCTGCTTTCAAGTATTCTTTAATCTAAAAAAGTTGTGTTTAATCAATTATTTGTTTATAGCGAGTCCATTCCAAATTCTTCAATTTTCTGAACATTTCCCCCTGGAAATTTGTTGGGCTTTTTTTTTGGCTTGTTTTGATTTGGTTTTTTTGATTTCTTTGCTAGATTAACTGGCAATCATAAAACTAAGGCAAATGGCCAATTTTATGTGTCTAGATACCACAAGGGTTAATATGATTCAGTATGATAATATACATTGCAGTTGCCATCTTTCAGTAAAGAGAAATAAAACTTTGGAATTCTTTGTCCACATGAAGAACAGTATGATTTTTGGAGGTGTTTGAGAAGTCCCACTGAACTGAGAGAAAGGAAGCAATATCTCATATTCCTATTTGCAGATACTTGGAGGCCTGATCTAGCTATTGCTAATAGGTATGCTATGTTGGTTTTCTGACTGTATTAGAAAGTACAGGGGTTTTTTTGCTGAATACTTTTTGTAAGTATGAATTTATAGGAGATTGTCTTTGACTTGAAGCTGTCAAACTTTGTCAAGTCTGAAAAATCACCTCTCACAAAAAAGAAAAAAAAGCAAAACAAATTATCCTTCCAGTTAGTTACAGTCTCAGACATAACTAAGACAGATACTGTATATAAAACACAGATATACCCCTGCCCTAAGAAACAGAACTGTCATCTGAGGTCAACAGTTTACATTAATAGGATATTTGAAATTGTCATTTACAGATATTTCTGTTGCACATTGATTTCTTTTGTTGTGTATTACCCCAGCCACCCAAATTTGCAAGTGGAAGCAATCTTACAGCCTTAGACAAGCCCCTGTTGAACTGCTGCTCACACAGGACTGTCCTTGTATTTCAGCAGCATTGCCTGCAGAACATAACACTCGTCATGTTTACAGATTTCCAGCTTGAAGCCTAAATAGAGCAAGTGTGTGATTAGCTAATTAATACAGCCAGCTGAACTTTTAAAAAATTAAGTATAAAATATATTATATACAGATCCCAGTTTTAAATAATGCTGGATGAGGTCATTCGTTTCTCTTAATTTAGAAAAAGCTTCTGTAGGAATAGATATCTATTAAGGGAGTAAACAGGATTGTGTGATGCTCTGTAATGAAAGTCAAATAATGTTATTCAGAAAATATTTCTGTTTAAGATTAGATAATATCTGTAGGTTTTTGCAACTCTTTTCCAAAGTTGAAGAAATTTCATAATGTGAGATGTCTTGCTGTAGTAAGTTTATAAAACACCTTAATGCTATTATTTTGGAAAAACAAATATAATTGCTCTTCATTTTTTATTCTTGTACTTGCATTTCTTGTAGAAGTAAATTTTGTTTCCCTTAGCAGCAGCTGGAGCTGAGTTATGCTCCATATCTTCCTAGTAAAATTTGTCCAAGTACAATCATTAGGGACAGAAATTTGCATTAAGCTGCTGGTATAAACTTCAGTATACCATAAATGCAGCCAGTCCACTTCTTACCATGGTAGCTTCTTGATTGGTCCACTGGTAAATGATCTCCCTACAGTGTTCCTCCTTGGAGGAGTGATCTGCTCTTTGTTGTATGCTTACTAGGAAATACGATTGAAACCATGGTGTGAGTGTAAATGTTTCTTCCCTTCCACCTTGATTGGCTTTTCTTTACATGTCTTAAACAAAAAAATCTGCTCCTGCAAAGATAGCCTTCTGCATTTGGCTGGGAGAAGGAGTCATGAGATGATCATGTGCAGCACACCTCTGTGCTTCCCTCTCAGCAGTTCCTCCTCTCCTATCTAGCAGCTGCTAGCAGGAGGTGAACTCTGTCCTGCAGTGATTCCACTTCAGCTGCTTCCAAATAAAAATAATCATTTTTCAAAGTTGAGGCTGCAGTAAATTGCCAGCATTTGTTAACACAAATCATGCTTGTGAAGATGTGTATTGACAACAGAGGACCATAATTCCCAAAAGATCTGCTTTCAGGCAAGTACTTTGAGAAAGACCCTTCAGCCTCTTATTAACATCCCTCTTATCAGTTGCTCATTGAGAAGGCGCCCCGATGCATGAATTGCGGCCAGGAATAATGAGGACATGTTAGGAACTCTTAGGAAGTGAGATGACACTTGGACATGACCATGACTAGGGTTTATGATGACTGACATCATAGTGGTGGGTCACTCTAATCTCTTGCAGAGTGATTTCTCACACTTTACAGAATACATGCAAAAAAGTTCCTTGAATCATATGTAGTAAAAAAGTGAACTTTCTAATAAAAATATTTTTCTGAATTCTGCAGTGCAGAATGATATCAGATGAATGTGATATATATGTATCAGGAATGCATAAAAAATCTGTTTTTCTCTAAGGATAAAATTGTGTTTGACCTTTTAGAAAAAATGGAATTTGGCACCATCTGAAAATGTTTTTTCTGCTGGAAATGCCTATTGTTCCCTAAAAGGATAGACTAGTTGTTCATAGGATTTTCCTTTAATTTGTTGCTTGTAGTCTCACAATTTCTCTAAGAATAAAACTAAATAAATCGATACTTCAGCCTCATCTTTCTAGTTCATAGAAGTGACAAAGACAAGATTCTCTTTCTAAGCAAGAACATTCCATTTTCTAGCTTAGAGACCACAGACAATGCACGTGAAATTGCTTGGGAAAGTCCTCATGATTTCTTGGGAAAGTTATGGAACAGCTGCTTCATTCTCATTCTTTCTTAAATCAGGTTAATGCAAAAAGCTGTCTCTATGTAGCTTGACTCAAGGCACAGTACTCTAAAGTTGCCTGAATGCTTTACAGTCTCATGTAACATGATTTAGAAATTTGTATCAGTCTTGATATGATGTCAATAACAATATTAGCATAAAACAATAAATTTAACATGTTTTTATTATATCCTGCATGTTCAAATTATTTGATTCTTTGATAGTTTTGCAATCCAGTCACTTAGACATTCCTGTAACCTCCTGTAGTTCTGAGATTACTAGATAATATGCTGTCGTGATCCGCTCTTAGTACAGAGCAGGGGTCGTGATGGTTCGTTCGATCTCAAAGGTGCAAACAGGCAAAATGCAGGGGACAAATCAAAATTTATTCAACAACAGCAATGCACTTTATTAAATGCCAACAACTCAATTGCAATAGAGGGGGAAATATATAGGAAACAAACTAGAGAGAGAGAAAAAAAAAGAGGGGGAATGGGAATATAGCTACCAACAGATGTGACGGGCATCCTCATAGTCCAGCCAATAGACGGGTCTTCATCCGTGGGGACATCTCAAGGGTCTTCTCCGGAGGTTCACTCTTTTATAGTCCTTTTCCAAAGTGAGTGGCTTCTGGCCAACAGGTGGGGAGATTTATGGACTATTGTGAGGGTTGCTCCAAGAAACAGGTATACAGAACCTGCTGCTCCAGCTAGTGCCTGCTCAAGAGCAGTGTGCCATGAAGCACAGCGAGCACCTGCACACAGTCCCTTGGCAAGCATCCACCTCGACCAGGCCACAAAACCATTGTCCAGAGTCAACCTGGGCGGGGGTCCTCAGGGTCTTCTTGTGACAGTCGTGAGGCAAAAATGAGGGAAACTTTGGACCGACCCTTACATATGCCACAAAAATTGAGAAGAGTTGGAGGTTAAAAGAAGTGCCAAAATCTGTCTGTTTTAATTTTCATCATGGTTTGAAGTAAGAAAAACAGCAAGCCATGCTTTAAATGCAAGCTGAAATCAAAGAGGCATCTGAAATGTAGTGCTTGTATAGCTTTTTAAACCTTCCAGGAACTAGATTTATATAATAAATATTTAATAGCTTAGCTATGAGTCCTTTTGTATTCTGGCTTCTTCACCTTATAACAGGTTTGGTTGCAGGTGGAAATTATTCCTTCAGACTTTTGGTGATCCAGTCTACTCTGAGTGTCATTGAAGTGGTGGAAAGTGATATATTGCTGCTTTACCACAATGACTTGCAAGTAGCTCTTTAATGTAAATACCTATATAGCTTCACATTTGGTGAAAGTGGTTTGCCCATAACAGGTTCATGTTTTGTCCAGAAACTGTAATTCCATTTTTTTCCCCAAAAGATGGATTTTCACTCTTGTAAAAATATAGCCTGTAAAAGGCTGGCTATGTGCTGTGTTATGTGTTTCTCAAAGCTTTTTAGAAAGCTTTTAGAACAAAGATGTTTTCAGAGAAAAATATTTTTCAACTTCCAGGTATAATTACACCTCCAGATATAATTAGAACATGATTAGTCTAGTTTTCCCTACTTTCAGTAATATCTTCGCATTTTTGCTGTAACATTTTCCTAGGCATCGCGACAGAAGGGGAGAACTTAACATTCTTAATATAATTTGATCATCTGTGTCATTTAGCTTTTTCTGATGCATCTGCCATTGCAAAGGGAAAAGAAGTTTTCATAGCTGGGACAAGTCTTTTTTTTCCCATTTTGCTTTCTGACTGGAAATGTAACCTAGTATGATTGCAGCAAAGAACGCTGATTTGCATGAGGCTTTGAGTATTAATGACATTGAGCACCTTTTGAATACAAGTTGCTCAGAAGTCTATGAAAAAAAAAGGCAACAAAATAATTTTATGAGACTGAGACTTCCATTTCCACAGTTTCAACTACCAGAAGTATTCACCTGTGGGTTAGTTTATTTTCTGAAATATTCGTGGACTTTAACAATCATAGGTTTAAAAATGAGGATGAAAACTAAGCAAAAATCCCCTAACAGTTCTTAATATCTGACAAGATATTAAAAAATGAGCACTTTGTCCAAGTAGTACAGTTGGTAGCATCACTACTCTTACAAATAAAGAATTTGTTCCTGATAGCTAATCTTAACATGCTCTGTTTCAGTTTAAAACTATTGCCCCTTGTTCTGTCACTGTCTCCCCATATAAAAAAGTCTCTCTCCTTCTTTATTATAAGTCCCCTTAAGGTGACGGAAGACTACAATGAAGTCTTCCCAGACAGTTTTCTCCTGAAAACCCAGGTCTTTCAGCTTGTCTTCACAGGAGGTGATCCAGCTGTCTGATGTCTTCATGAATCTCCTGTGAATCTGCTCCAACAGGTACATGTCTTTTCTGAGCTCGTGCAGCAGGTGGGATCTCACAAGGGCAGAATTAAGGGGCAGAATCCCCTCCCTTGCCCTGCTGGCCACCTCCCTTACAGTGCAGCCCAGGACAGGATTGTCTTCTGGGCTGTGGGCACACTGCTGGGTCATGTTCAGCTTTTCATCCAGGAGAACCCCCAGGCCCTTCTCCACAGGGCTGCTCTCAATGAGTTCTTCTCCCAGTCTGTACTCACATCTGGGA
>VXBI01001232.1:0-11295 GCA_013397375.1 Toxostoma redivivum
GCCTCCCTGGTCTGCTTCAAGAACAGACTACGCCTAAGATGCAGAATGAAAGCAGCAGGAAGGACTGCTGAATGTAAATTAAAAGGTTCAGCCCTCATGCCATGCCTGGCACTCATGTGGAGAGAACCAGTATCATAAAGAAAAAAAAATAAAATTAAGGCAGTTTACATAGGGAAGCTGACTTCTAACACCTCAAAGTCAAGGAACTTCTCAAAAACACAAACACAAGGGTAGGCAGCTCCCCCTCCTGTGGGTTAAGACTCCGCTTGCTTTCTCAGGTGCAAGCATTCAAACCAGCAGTTTTAAAACACACAGCCGAAGAGAAGCAGATTTCTCAGCACTCCAGGTGACCCAAACAACACGTACATTGGTGTTTCAGATAGAAGGAGAAGCAGGTAAAGAACCAAAAAAAAAAATCTGTTCAGTATTAAAACTTGTGCAAAAATAGCAAGTGAAAAAAAATTAAACCACATGTAAGCAAACACTTAGGCAAGATCATCAGAGCAGTGGAACCCCCTGCTTCGTACTCAGTAGTATTTTTCTTTAAAGTAAGGCAATAATAAAATGAACATGCAGGCAATGACGTGTTGGGTCTGCATGTTTGAGATGACAGATACAAAAACATGAGAGTTGTTTACAAAAGGTGTAAACGTCATCGGTAATTTCAGGAAGGTTTGTGATCCTATTAAGGAAAATGTTAAAGCTTCTAGGAAGGGGGCTGTAGTTCAATTCTTTGGCAGTAGTGGTTTTTTTTTAGGCTAACAGAAGCATTACGAATATGCACATGTGGGTTCTCTGTTGGGAAACATCTCCTGGGACCAATGTTTAGCTGATGCTGAGCTGTGCAAATCCTATAAGTTTGCCATCATCTGGAATTTCCGAGCCGTCGACACCAGATGCCTGAAACAGGAAACAGAGATCCAAATAGCAACACACATGCTCTACCTTCCAGCAGAAAATACAAGCAGGTACATCAGGGTGGGGGGAGGAAGCAGACACAGGACAGCTTTGCACTGTATTCAGCAGCTCACACTACCCAAAGTTAAAATTGAGTGCTTTCTTATTTTTGCCTTTTTTTTTTTTTAAGCTGTGAAGGGCTGGGACTGAAGTTTTGCCAATGTCTGCTCCAATTAGACATCATATGTGCAATAACTGGGCAAAACAAGTGAAAACTCCTTACAGGAAGAGTAATAACTAAGAGCATTTAACTGCCTAACTCCCAATAACCTGGTTAAGCCTTTGCTTTGCCACTATGACTCGCTCTGAATTTTCACCACCTCTGAAAGAGTCATCTGCTCTACTCTCAGCTTTGGCTCTCTTCTTTGGCCTGCCACTCTTATTTTCCTTTTCTCTTCTTCATTTCTCCATTTCCTCCTCAGAGATAATGTATCTGGACCCTCCCTCATTCTCTTCCTCCAAAAAGGGAGTCTGTGGTAATTCTTAGCCCATCTACCTGCCTTGAAATATTTCTGCAAGTGCACATCCCAAGTCCCAAAAATACTCCTTTGCAGCGTTTATATATATTAGCACATCATCTCATGCTTATTTATCCCAGGTGCTGCTCAGAGGATACAAACAGGGAGCCTGCAGTGCCTACAGTTATACAACCAGTAAGGAGCTTTGGGAAAGAAGGGAGGATTTAGAGTGCATACATCAGATGCCTGCAGTAGACATCTACATGCAATGCCTTCTCCTTGCAAGGTACAACTTGATCAATTAGGGAACAGGAATAAATACCAGTCTGAAAGTGATGGATCTGTTTGCCTGGGGCTCTTCCACAATTTTCTGCAAATTAGCTGCAACTGAAATCACACAGACATGAAGAAAATGGGCAAATATTAGGACAGGCTAGAGAAAAACATGCCAAACTCATTAATCCTCTTTCTATTACTTAACAAACTTCGAATTTTTACACTCCTAAGGAAAGGTTTAGGTCTCAATTAAGCTCAGTCTACTTAAAGCTAAAGCTTTGAAGTGTGAAAATGTTATTGTTACTACATTACTCTTTCAAAGGTAGTTATTTTTCCCAAGATTTGATGGGATCAATATAATAAATGCCCAACTGCATCTGGAAATCCAGTAACTTTTCACAAGCAGCTTTCCTGTCTACAAGGAAAGCTCTGTTTGCTGCAGTTGGAATACACAGGCAGTGCTGACAGTTAAAAGTCTCACCTGCTGCACAGGAGGATATGTTTATTTAGCAAACTGCTGTTTGAGGCAGCTATTCCCCCCATACAATTTGTGCTGCTGCCCCAGGGCACGTGCACCTCACACTCCCTTTCCCAGGCCTAATTAAACCCTAAAAAAGCCTGGCTGATTCCAGTCCCAGAGCTCTCTTGCACAGGCCCTGTGAGCAGGACAGGCTTGTGCAGCAGTTTGGTGATGCATTTCTGTCAGATGATAATGACTTGGCTAATGTATCAATTAGACTTCATTCTGCATTACAAGGAATATTTGCTTCACAATGTTACCAACCAAATCATCTTCTCATGAATTGGGTGTTGCCTACATGTTGGCACAGAACTGTCACCAGAACTGACAGCAGTTATGCAGGGCCACTGGGGTAGAGAATCAAAGCCAGTGGAAATTTTCCTATCACCCACTACTCAGTTCATTTCTAACATGCAAAAAGTGACTGAAATAGTTAAGAGCAGAAAAAATAATTTATAATTACCTATTACCAGATCTCTGCCATCAACAAGACCTGCTGAAATGAGCTCCTGAGACACACCATCTGCAGTATCTGTTGGGGAAAAACCCAAGAGCCATCACCACAGAGCAGAAATTGTTCAGCTGGTGGAAGCACCACACAGAAACCTAAAAGAGCCTGTACAAACCAAATAGCAGAAGCGCTCTTTACAAAAGACAGCTATCAGGGTGCATACCAGGTGCTGTGAACTCACTGAAGGGCTGCACTTCAGCCATACCCATGAGTTTTACAGCAGTGCTCCAAGCCCAACCACAACAAGCCCTTTAGGAAGGCATTGTGTGGACAGACACACACAACAGCACAACAGCAAATGCAAAACTTTGCCTTCACACACTGGAATTTCCCACCAGCTCACCTTTCCCTGGGGTGAATTCAAACCGAATATCATGGAGCTCTTTATTTGAATTCCTGTGGAAAGAAGACAATTTTATATAAAAGAGACCATTTCATGGCATGGTAGGTGGCCAAAACAGAGTGCTGCCATTGAATAATCAGTCTGTGAATTCATTCCATTCTATCCCCTCAAAGGCAGAAACTCATCACATGTGGAAGCAGCACAGTCTGCCTCCCAACCTGACAGAGCCTGGGCCAGTCCAGGTTAGCTGAGTGCCACCTCTCTGGTACAAGTTCCACTGTCTCAGCAACTCCTATCCCTCAGCAGAGATATGCTTGGAGCACATGTTTCAGAGGAGGGAAGTGCTCACCGGCTGCAGATGCACATCCATTACGGAACTGATGCTCAGAATCCCCACTACAAAGCCTACCAGCAACCAGAATGCCTATAGAGATGAGAGGCAGGTTCTTTTAATGAGAAACTGGAGTGTGTGTAATGAGCATAGAAAGATCCTTTTTTCTGCCTGTTTCTAGTGACACAGATCAGAATCTACTCCCTGAACTGGGTAAAAGCTCTTTACTCTCAGAACTGGCTGAAGCCTGAAGTTGTGCATGAAGGTTAAGATGGTCCAGCACAAGGCCAGACCCCTGGATCCTTGAATCTTTTTAGGGAACCCAGCTAATTCCTCCTTTTTTTTCCACTCCATGAGAGTTTAGCAATGTTTACACAAATATCAAAACCTTTCAATACACAGGCTTTGCCAAACTGCAGTGGGTGTGATAAACTGCTTTTCCAGGTCACAGTTTCAGAAGAGCAGATAAAATCCAACCTGACAAATACTTCATCACCACCCTATTACTTAAAAGGCACAGAAGAGTGCCAGTGGGCGTCTCTACAAAGGCTCATGTTAACAGAACAGGTCAGTTTTGTGTCCTTACCTTAACCTTAATACAAGGTTGATGGGGACTCTCACATCTCCCTGTACCGGAGCTGCAGCAGGGGCTGTAGGTGGGGCCTGCAACAGGATTGTATCATTTTAAAGCAGTTTAACAATTCCTTGCTCTGGTTTTAAAACTAGAGATAACCTTGATCAACTATAGATACAAGTAAAAGTTTAACTCATCATTGGAATCATGGCACTACAGTGAAAGAGATAGACCAATGAACCAGGAGAACTTCACACTTAAACAAGAGGGTCTCTGCAATTGCCTTGAAAAGAGTAAAAGCTGAACAACTTTGAGAAATGCCAAAATGGCAGGAGAGTTCGAAAGTGCTAAATGTAAAAAGATTACTTGCTTTGCATTAAAACTTCAGGTTTTTGAATATTCATGACAGCTTCAAGACTGCCTGCATTTTAATCCCTGCCCCAAACATCTGATTTTAGAACCTGATACAAATGTATCAGGAAAAAATTAATTGGCAGATTAGCATGTACTCCCAGTTACCCTTTCTTTTCCCCATGAAATCAAAGGCTTTAAGAGCATCTAACAGCAATTTTATAGCTGCTTATTTTCAATGCTAATTTCCTTCTGAGTAACTATTGGAATGTATAATCAAATAATTTCATATTGGTTAGCAGCAGATTTCCAGTAGGGAGGATTCAGGAGCTGCCCTGCACTTGTTATAGCACTTGTGATATTTCCAGTACATAGCTAAGCTACCAAAAAAATCCAAATAAATCAGAGATGGGTCAGTCACCTGTACTGCCCATGCTGAGGCAAGGGTTTTATACCTGCAGGAACAAGACAGACAACACCAGGCTGGTAATTTAAGCATAGAAGTCTTGTCCAAGTGTTTTTCATATAGATTACTTGTTTCTTCACACGAGAAAAGGAAAATAACCCTTTGTTTAAGACTAGCACTCCAAGGAGCTTTTGGCCCAGCAATGCAGCTCAGGGCTTCTGATCACAACCTGGTTTCTGTTGAAGCTGAAAACCACCAGGTCAGTGAAAACAAACAAGGGTTCATGGAGAAGCCCAGAGCTCTGCAAAACAGTAACCAGTGAGCAACAAGAACCAGAAGAGAGCCATAAAGAATAAAACACTGACAGAGAGAGCTATGAGGAAAAACATATGTAGAGCTATAAAATAGAGCATATTGATACTAAGAGCTATAGAGAAGAACACACTGACACAAGTTCACGAAGTTCAGCTTAAGACAAGCTACAATAAATAAGGTATTGGGCATTAGAGGCAGATACTCTGGTAGTGCATATCCCAGATGTCACTGACACCAACACTGCTCCAGCCTTCACTGCTGCTGGTGTTTCAACTAATATTGGTCTCTTTAAAGACAGGGGGGTTGATATAAGTATTAAAGCTATTTTAATGCCACCAAGAATATGTCAAACTTCCACTGTTTCAGATTGCTCTTGCACATTTGGAATAGAACAGCAAAGGGCAAAAAGCTGGCAGGAAGGGTGTCTGCTCTTACCTGGGCTGCTGCTGGGGCTGCTGCTGCTGGGGCTGCTGCTGCTGCTGGGGCTGCTGGAGGAGCCTGGCTGGGTGGAGGTACAGCAGTTGGAGGTTGTGCAGGTGCTTGTCCTGCAGCCTGAGGTAGTTCAGTAGGTGCCTGTGCTGGAGCATTGAGTGAAGAACCTGGAGGCTCAGCTGATGGGAAGAGCTGCAAGCAAAAAGGAGTTTTAGTGAAAAAAAGAACTCGAGTTCTGATTCAAGCACCAGCTTTCCCAGAAGTGCTTGTCTGCCACATAAATCACTTGGAGAAGTTCAGTGCCAAGAGCATTCCCAGGACTCCAGGACATGAATGCTGATTCCAAGTTGGTGTTCAGGGTTTAATGTATCCTTATGTCCAGGGACCCATTCTATCCTGACATTTTCAAGTTTTACTCACCACTAAACCAAGATACCAGCATGGCTGTGGATCTGGGACAAAAATTACATTCTGTGGCAAGGCTGGGTGCACACAGATATATCCAGCTGGGATTAGAGCACCCTATCCTTCAGTCTCCCTCCTTCCTGGAATCTGAGTTCTACTTATATTTCCAAGTAGCCATGAACTCAGAGCAGAGCAGCCTTGCTTTGACTTGTAGTTCCTTTCAGAGAACAAAACCCAGCAAAGCAGTGAGATAAGTATTGACAGCAGAGCCTTTGACCAAGCAAATGTAAAAGTAATTTGGGTATTAATGGAAAGAGAATTCAGAGTTCTTCAAATCACTAGGGAAGATTTAGGATTGGACTTTACTTTAGTCTCTTGCAAAAAATGAAAACAACCAACCAAAAAAATCCCAGATGAAATTAATTTGAGGGTGGGGAAAAAGAGCTAAGTGGAAGTTTAATCTCTTTTTTACCTCTTGTTATTCGGTACAGAAAAACAATTTTGGCACAGGAGCCAAAGAAGTGTCAGCTTGATGGCACTTCAGTGTGCCCTCCAGCTTACTCTGACAGGTTGTAGGAAATATAAATCACCTCCAATGCTGGAAACCTGGACAGAAGACCTCCAGTGGGAAAATTCATCCCAAAGGGATTCTGGTTTTCAGCTTTTTTTTAATTTAGAATTTACATCAAATTACAGTACCAGAAATGTAATCTCTCTCAAAACCTCCCTTTATAAACACTTCTTGGAAACAAACAAAGAACAGGACAGTCCAACCCAAGACTAATTTCTAAAAGACAGCTCAGTTAATCTTTCAGCACAGGTAGGGAAAAGACAGATATAACAGTGTCTGGCAGATAACCTGTCCTATCACTGAAAGATGAGACATACTAGTATTCCTAATGTAAAAAACAGTTCAGAACCGAAGAAAGATGATAAATTGCAACTGAAGTTGTTTCCTATCAAATACTACTACAGAATTCCTTCACAGTTCTGAGCACAGGTTCCAAACCAGAGAATTAGACAATGCAAACCAGGCATCCTAAAGTTGTGTTCTGTTGAGTCTGTAGTTTGGTGGTTTTTTGTTGGTTTTTTTTTAAGGAGGAAATGAGAAGACAGCTGTTTTGCTAGATTATTCTCGTGACCAATTCATTACCTTGCAACAAACAGACTTTTACCACAGCAAGCTGACAAGACACACAATAAACTTACCTCAATAAGAGCTCTTGGCATTACACAGCCAAGGATTCTGAGCTCTTCAAACAGAGCTCAGCTAGATACTGGCTTCCACTTCGCACAAAATTGCTTTCAAAGGCTAATAAAGCATGTTCCTTGAAACAACAGCAATAACTAGGAGTCATCTTTTCAAGAAGCCATTTGCAATTATAACTTACCTCAGAGTTCTGTACAGGTTCTTTCACTCTGGGAGACTAAAAAAAGAGAGAAAAAGATGTCATTGCCTAGACCACAATGAAGCTTACTGACTAGGAGGACTTGTCAGAACCATACTCAACATGAGAAACCTATGGAATTGTTTCAAGTCACACATGTGAATTCAGATGCATGATAAAAGGGATACCACACAATTTGTTGTCATATTGTACCACCCAGAAACACAGCCACATATCAGAATTTGCAGTCAGTATTTCCACAGTGGCACACAATACTCTAGGTTGCTATCACTGTTACTCATTAGCAAAATTCAGGACTCTTAAAGATCACTTAGATTGGATCAAATTACTTAAGCATGAAGATGGGAAAATCCATTTTAAGCTACTCAAGTCTGGCAGAAAAAGATACACACAGGGTCTGCCTGGGAGAATTCTGCTAGAAAACAAGTTCCCTTCACTTACTTAGGGAGGTAGTTTCCAAACCAACTTGCTTAAAACATACAGAACCTTTGTAGGGTGGGAGGGGGGAATCAGCCTTGCTTGTGCTGCTTTTTAGAAGGAAATCCCTGCCTGCTCTCCCTGCCCTTGGACTCTGCATTCTGCTGTGCTCTTCTTGAGAGAAAGCAGATAACTGACAGGTAGGTATCCACTCAACAGTGAAACAAACACATCAGTGGAACAAAGGGGAAAGTGCAGGTAAAGCAACATGATCAACTATTGCTTATCAGTAAAACAAAGATAACATCGCACTTGCTGTTTCACATGAGCAATTAATTAAGTACTCCTGGAAAGCCCCACAATTAAGAGAGTCTGCAACTTTGATTTCCAACAATTACTACAAGGAGATAGGTGGGATGGTATGGTCCACCCTGGGAATAAAAGAGAAAAAAAATCCATGTTCTTTCTCCACATAATGGTCTAACAGGTTGCTGTTCGGACAGTACAAGTTGGACAGCAGAACATTAAGGCTCATCGTGCCTCTACTCTGAGAGAGTTTCTCCACTAATAGAGGTCACTACCTTAATGAATGCAGATCAGAGCAATTTGTAACATATGACTCAGAGGCTTCTTGTGAGAAAAAGTTAGAGTAATCTTACTCTCAAAACACCAAGTTTCCAAAAGGCCTCTGGACAGCCAGAGAAGGAACAGTTCCCTCAGCATGACTGTGTGTAGGCACTGTCAGGGAAAAAGTCACACAGGCAGAAAGGCAAAGCCTGAAATCCATCTCAGTGTGCTCAGCCTTCACTTGACATTTACTAGGTGGGATGAAAAACATGGCATTGCTCTGGGACAAACAGCCCTGCTCCACATCTGCAGGCCACAGCTGCTGCAGTGTTCTTCCAGGAACAAAGCTCATATCCAAGAGTACCTGGATGCCCCAAGGAATTACATAAAAGGAACTTGTCTGAAAGATCAGTGTGCTAAGCACTGTACAGATGAGTATGGAAACACTGGCCCTGCCCCTCAGCTGACAACTGACCCAGACAAATGACACACAGAAGTGGTGAGTGCCAGTGGAATATGAGCCAGCAAGTGCAAAGGTGGCCAAGAAGGCCAATGGCACCTGACTTGTATCAGGAATAGTGTGGCCAGCAGGACCAGGGCAGCGATTGTCCCTTGTACTCAGCACTGCTGAAGCACCTTGACTGCTGTGTTCAGTTTTGGGCCTCTCACTACCAGAAGGACATTGAGGGGCTGGAGCAAGTCCAGAGAAGGTCAACAGAGCTGGGAATGGCTCTGGAGCACTAGGAGCAGCTGAGAGAGGTGAGGAGGCTCAGCCTGGAGGAAAGGAGACTCAGGGGAAACCTCACTCTCCACAACTCCCTGACAGAAGGGTGCAGCCAGGTGGGGCTTTTCCCAGGTAAGAAGAAATGGCTTCAAGTTCTACCAGGGGAGGTTAAGGTTGGATATTAGGAAAGATTTATTCACTAAAAGGTTACCCAGGGAAGTGGTAGAGTCACCATCTCTGGAGGTGTTCAGAAAACATGAAGGGGGGCACACAAGAACAGGGTTTAGTGGTGAACGGAGTGGTTCTGGGCTATCAGTTGGACACAACAATCCTGGAGGTCTTTTCCAACGTTAGCAATTCTGTGATTTCATGAAACACAGGACAAACACTAAAAAACATTTACCTAAGGCACAAATAGGATAACTCTGGGGATTTGTTCTAACTAATTTTTTCTTGTGCAATCAAAAATGATGTGAGTAAACAATGAAATGTGACCACATGACTCACCACTGCACAGATTTATTGGGTAACAGAAGGTGGATTTAAAATCCCACAGAGCTCAACTGCTTTAATTTGAATTAAAAGTTTTAAATGCAGAGAGGAAGTTCAGAAGGTCTTTATAACACAAAGGTAATGTTGACCCAGCAAGTCACCATATTCAGTGAATTCAAGAGATATTTCTGGCTCTGGGTATAATAAATATTTGCCTGCTTTCAGGTGCAGTCCTAGGGAGAGACTTGTAAAATACATGTTTGCACATATTAAATTCACCCTATTTTTTCTGGAAAGTGGAAACCAGTAAAAAATACCAACACTTTTTATTTATGTAGATGACTTTATGCAGTTAATATTTCAGTATTTTGGCACATTAAGTCAATCTGCAGGGCCTCCTTCTACTTTGTGGCTGACAGCAGTAAAAAACAGGTACAGATGGAATCACAAAATCACAAAATGTTTTGGGTTGGAAAGGACCTTTAAAAATCCTCTACTCCACCCCCGCTGCAATGGGCAAGAAAAAAAGGTGTCACCTAGTTAACCCAAGTGATTCTATCCAACAACTTGGTTCAAATTGCAGAGGGATTTGCAGACAGGTAGAATTTATACCAGGTGTTTGAAATATGACCAAAAACACAGGATAAACACTAATTCTCAATAACACTACCGTATTCATGGCAGAAGTTGGCAGTTTGGGCGCAAGTCTTAGGAATGCTCCAAAAGGAATCAAATTCACGTACCCAGGCAGACATGGAGTGAGGTCTGAGGTGCCAGAGTACCATTCCTGACATCCTGAAACATTCAGGTTGTATGTTTCCACAGAGTGCTGGGTTACACATGGGGTGCCTCCAAAATTACTCTACAGGGAGATAACTGACTTAAGATCTGCGACTCCAACATCCATCCTAAAGGTTTGCTGAATGGGAGACCTAGTAAGGGCCAAGCACAGCCCAAATGAAAGCAATCAGGACAGGCAGCAGTACAAGGAAAATATACACAGAATTAAGAGAAAACTGTCTTGAAAAGGAGCTTGTAAACATGTGTGTCAATCAGCTTTTTCCTGCCTAAGAGGAATGAAACAAGTAAGTACTGTTCAAAACACAGTAAACAGTGTTAAGTCATGGTACCCTGAGCTTTGAGACAAGATACAACAAGTTCTAAATCTCTGGAACAGAATTAGGGTCTTTTACAATATTACTTCCTAAAATTTTATCATATTCTAGCCTACGAAAGGAATTTAGAAGAATTCAGCTTATAAAGCATCAAAGAATTTCAGTAGTTGCCACCTGGTACCAAGAGATTTTCCTTGATCATGTACAATACGAAGCTGGACACAATAAGCTCTTTAAGAAGTCACAAGAGTTGCTCTCTCTTGTGATAATGATAATGTATTTACTGTATCATGTGGCTTTTAAAAACCCAAGCATTTCAAAAGATGCTGAAAAGATGCAAAATCCTGCATTTAATATTTAAGTGTCTATTCACAACAGCAACAGAAGCCAGACTAATGAAAGAGAAATGAGAGAAGTTGTAAAGGGATAAATGCTTCAAACTAATACTGCTTTTTTCCCTTTCATACTGAAAAGCTTCCTCTAAAAATCCTTCACTGTCTCACTAATTCAATTAGAGGATGATTAAAACAGAGTCCACTTCCAGCCACCTGCTGTAGTGAAAAGGGACCAGCCAAACCATTGTAGTCAAAACCCACACAGGTGACTGCTGGGGGAAGACAACCTGAAAATTCACTGTAATCTTTCAGCTGATCATTATGCATTACTCCTCTGAGTTGTTGGGGGGGGGGGGG
>VXBI01001232.1:11305-85744 GCA_013397375.1 Toxostoma redivivum
GGGGGGGGGGGGTTGTATATGTGTTGGGAGAGGGGAAAGTGGTGTTTTCTTGAGGATTTTCAAGCACAAGACTTATCACTCCTGTGACTTCTGGGATGCTGTGAGGTTTTCTATCAGGAGCAATCAATTTCAGTATAACTGAGGTGGTAGAACCAGGCCTTGCATCATCAGCCATAAGAACAGGCCCTATTGACTTCAGCTCCATCCTGGAGAGGGCAGTAGGATAAAACCTCTCCTGACACTTCCAGAAGAAAGCATCTCAAGCAGTCAGCACCCTTAAAGAGAATATCCTAGCTGCAGTGAATTAGTATGCTGAGCTAGAAGCAGGCTGTCTGAATTAACATTTCCAATTATGCTGAACATCCCTGAATGAGAGCAGCTGTGCCCCACCACAATGACAGAAAAGATCAATATGATTTCTTCAACCTGCACTCTGCTTTCTTTGCTTCAGCTCCCAACTAGAGGAAGGGATTACAGCTTGCTGTGTATCATGCTTAAGGCCATGTGCTCCCCAAATATTTTTAGACCTACCACAACTGGAAAACAAAACGGAGACAGTGGAGTTTGAGGACCCACCCTGAGCTGTGAAATTGCTGCTCTGCCTTCCTCACTTTCTTCATCAAGCTCATCATCACTCCATTCCCAGCCACCATCTTCAGTCTTATGAAGACGCCCGCTGGAGCCTGGGACCCTCCGGACCTGCTCAGCACAAGGACACAGCACTTACATCTCAAGCAAACAGTTTCTACAGTTGATTTTAGAAGAAATAGCACCAGAACATCTTCAAGTTGCATCACCTGCCATGGTATCTGATTATTTTCTTGAAATGAATAGCTCTACCTAGAAAAAGCTGGATGCAGTAGTTATCATTAAAAATGTGAATACAAGCACAAAAAATAGTACAACTGTAACAGCAAGAGCCCAGGAGTTTTTCAGTACCTTTTTGGATCTTTCAGTGATTGTTGGTGCTCTCTGTAACATCTTCTCTTGTAAAAACTCTTTATTCTGCAAAGAAAAAAAAAAACCAAACATTTGCATTGCTATTCTTTGATGCCTTCATTGTCTCTGATAAAGTAACCATTAAGCTGTTTCTAGCTGAAAGTGGTTTACATGTTTCATCCCTATTCCCCCAAGGATATTAACCACTCCCCTGCTTTGGGCTGCAGTATGTGATGTTTCATCGAAATACCTTCTCAGTTAACAACGGCATTCTCCTTATGCAAGGTGACGTGGAATTATCAACTGAGGTGCAGGATATTATTCTGGTTTATTTGGAAATATCTGTATTATACTGCAGTTTCTGGTACCCTGCTGAGGCATTTGGAATTCTTCCACTAGCAGATACTACACCACCTGGATCCAACCCCTTTGCTTTATCTTACTCCTAAGTTCATGCCTGTCCAACTGTCAAAGGCAAACCTCAGACAGGTTGGGATGCAGGAATCCCTCTGTGCTGGAATAAACAGAAACTGGGGCAGCAAGATTTAAAGTGGCTGAAAAGAACGTACAGCATTTATGTTTAAAGAACAAGTAAATGCAATGATCACAACAGACTGAATATTGGGGGACTGCTGTGATGCTTTATTGCATTAAATTTCCTCTTCAGCAAGCTGCATCAGACTGGCAAATGTGGGCTCCTGAGAATACAGTTTTCTCACTGCTGAACTGTGGGGCCAAACCTGTGGCAGCAGGGGAAGCAGGGCAGTCCAGGCCAGCACCCTGGCACTTGGCTGGGTATTCCACACCACACCAGTGCAATTGGAAAGCTCTGCTGTCCCTGCCCACGCAGAGCTCCCAAAACTCTCCCAGGATGGCTGCTTGCAGGCAGGATGGAAAGTCTCAAGACACACTCTGTCATTCCTGATAAGTGGCTCCCAGCATTATCAAACCATACTTTTACATAGCCTAGATGGTATTTAAATATATGACTTAATATAGATGTATAGAAGCCACACTCTTCAGCCCTCAAGTTCCAGCTGTCAGTTTGGCAGTAGCTGATGTGTGACAGTAATTTAACCCCAAGTGTGAACTGGCACACGTTTGCACTTCAGATGCCAGGTTAAGCATGGCCTCACAATAATGTTAATTTTCTATCACCACCCATGCTAATATGTTACTCTCCAGCAGCTTAATGAAAACATGAAGGAGATTTAACACACAATGCAGTGTAACATGAACCAGAACTCGCAGAACCAAAAGGAGAAAGGTCAGCAATGTGTAAACCATCTTGTCACTCTGAACACCAAGTGTGCATTCAGCATACAGATGCAGACTAATCAGCTGCCTAAAATCCTACTATGGACAGTGAAACCCCAGTTAATACTGTCAAGAGCCCAGACATCAATTAAACTTGCCCTAAAGCAGAATTCTGCATTTCATCAACTGGATCACCCTCCAGACTTCCCCGGTTCATGGAATTATCAAATCACACAATATCCTGAGTCAGAAGGGACCCACAAGGATTGAGTCCAACTCCTGGCCCTGCACAGGACACTCCAACAATCCCACCTGAGAGTGTTGTCCAAATGCTCCTGGAGTTCTGGCAGCCTTGAGGCCATGACCATTTCCTGGGGAGCCTGTTCAGTGCCCCACCACCCTCTGGGGGAGGAACCTTTCCCTGATATCCAAACTAAACATCCTCTGACACAGCTTCGGGCCATTCCCTCGGGTCCTGTCACTGGTCACCAGTGAGATCAGCACTTGCCCCTGTGCTTCTCCTCATGAAGAGGAAGTGCAACTCCCCCTGGGTTGCACCTGTTAAGATTGCTGTCAGCTTCAATAGGGCATCCAGCTCCTGTTCAGATACCTGATGTGGCCAATTCCATTTAAGCACCTTAATCTGGGAGTTGAAAACTACTGATTAATTGGTGATGCTGCTGTGCTATGCCAACTATTCAGTCTCCTTTAGACAGTTTATTCTGTATTCTGCTATAAATCACTTGCACTTTGATCACAAAAAAAAAGCAAACAGAAAATATTCCCCATGCCCATGGAAATGCAAATCCTACCCTGTGTTACCGCTGTCTGTCTCCCGCAGTAAGACCTTGCACGCTGCATATGCACTAATCTCCAGGCAGTAATTACATAATGCTTGCTGGCAATTCCCTCCAAGGCTAGAATTGGGAGTTTCCCACTGTTTTGTATCACAGGATCTTCACTTTCCATAAGGCAACACAGGATGAAATATCTTCAGGTAGCTCTTGCACAGTGGGCCTCATTCAGCCCCTTGCACACAAACTGATTATAGAGTTTACGAAAATCTAAGTTATACTCGCTGCAGCAGAGACCTTTATGGTTGGACAGGCAGCCAGAATGGCACCACTATAAAGGAAGAACAAATCCAAATGGCACTGAAAGACATTTAAATGGTCAAGAATTCCTAGATAATTTCTGTTAACAACAGCATACACAGGAGATACAGAAAGGGGATTTTATTCTGCTCCTTCACAAAGACCCAGTCAACTCACTCAGCTCTGCTGGCTCCAAGTGAAAGAGCCCACACTCCTACCAGTTAAGCTGTCACCCACACCTATTGTGCTTCTGGAAAGTCCTTTCCACAGCCTCTGCACAAATCAGTTTAGGAAGTGTTTTCTTACCTTTGCTTTTGTGAAAAATTTGTGTCTTAGGAGTTCTGCTGCTGTTGGTCTGTCAATAAAAACAGATGTAGAAAAGACAATTATAAATGCTCCCTTTCAACCCAACGGTCTTCCAGGCTGCTGCAGCTTGATGGCATCTTGTGAGGGCATCAGCTTCTCCTGTATAATTCCCCTAAAATTAATGTATTCCAAGTAAATTTTACACCAGCAATCTTTTAAATTACTCAGTGTATTCTGAACAAGGCCTATTCTGTTCAAAAGCAATGAATAGACTGGTGGGGAGAATTTACTCCCATTTTGACACTGAACTTGAGACTCTTAGATAACAGGATCACAAATAATTTGTTCAAAATGGAAACCACAGAATCACTTGGAGTGCAGTACTCACCCTGTGCAAGTAGCAGTTATTTCAGAGATACCTGACTAAATGTGTGTAATTAGTTCTATTAAACACAGGTGAGATGATCAATCTCAGCCTAAAAGAATTTGAACAAGTATTTTCCCTTTAAGTCAGACTTCAGAATCATTTCTGGAAAGTGAGAGACATCCCTTGGTCAGTTTAGGAGGAATTTGCTAAAGACTCAAGCCTATATGACAAAATGGCAGCTTACAGCGTTTTCCAAACGGTGCTTAAATAGTAACAGAGTTTAATCAGACTCGCAAATAATCACAGGGTTTATTTCATCACAACAAAAGGCACCCACCTTAGAGCAAGGGAGCCCCTAAGATAATGAAAAAGCAATTGCACTAAATTCTCTTCCCATGCAATATGCCAACCTCCTGCTTCCACAGGCAGGACAATGCCAGTGGCTGTAAGAAGTGCTTGAGAGAGAAGGGGTGCACCACAATTGAGTGATTATGTATAATCTGATCAGCACACATCCTAACCTGCAAGGATAGGATATGCTTCAGAAAGGTGAAAAAATGTCATACTGGGAAAAAAACCCAGCTATCAACTTTTATCAAGCACTCCACTGGATTCATTAAGCATTTCAAGTGTAATGCTTGTTACAAGAGAGAGACTCATTGCACAGTGCGTGAGAAGCTTGTGTTCCTGGATCTGACACAAGAGGGAACTGAAAAATGTCTTCATTATAATTTTATGAAAGTACTTTTTCCTTTCCAGAATTAAGTCTGCTTACTGAGGAGGAAAAAACAAAACAACCTAAAGTATTAAAAAATGGCACAGCACACACACACACCATCCCCTTGGTAATATTTCCTATGTCACTGAGTTGTCAAGATACTGTTCAAGGAAGGCTGAAAGTGTCATCAGGTCAATCACTTTAGCAATCTGTATTGATGAAAACATGTTGGTAAAGTTTGCCAGTGTTTTCCCTGATTTCCAATCCAAACCAAGTATTACGTAAAATTAAACAAGTTAAAACTACACTGAAAGCCTTCTCTGCACTGGCAAATTTTTAAAAGTTTATTTATGTAGTTTTTGCAAGTAAACACCTATTTCTCAACCTGTAATTTCTGATTTATGAACACAAAGCAGTTTTGACTAGGAACAAAACATGAACTGAGGACACCTGCTGGAGGGGGCTAAGGGAGGATGGCCCTGCCCAGGCAGTGGACTGGGATGCACTCTCATTAACCCAAACGGAAAATGTGTGCCCTGGCTAGGCAGAGTGCCAGACATTCACCCATAAAAATAAGGACAGCCAAAAGAATTTGTTGCCACACAGCAAGCTTGCTGTGTTCCTTGTGACTGAAAGGTTAGAGGAGCAGAGAGTATACACACTTCAAAAAATAGGGAACATAATGATGTTTGTGAGTTTGGGGGTTTCTTGTGGTGCTTTTTTTTTTGTTTTGTTTTTTGGGGGTTTTTGCTTGCTTTAATTTATTTTGCTGTGATCCATTCTTACCTTTTTTCAGGGTCTTTTTGTAGGCACGATGAAATCATCTTCCTAAATGATTTCCCATACTTCTTCAGCATCTCCTTATCTTGCACGCCAGTTTCCAAAGATGGAGGATCGTTTTGTAGTGTCAGCATTAAAACCTGAAATAATTATTGCTATTGGCAATGAGATTTTCCTTGGGCTTTGTTAGAGACAGATCTTGGGGAAAACATAGACAAGCACTTTCAGCAACAACAAAGACCCACAACTTAAATCTCTTGGCCCAAACAGCAGTCTATGGGCCAAATACAAGGCTGGAATGTGTTTTCAGGTCTGTTTTGTGGGATTAAAAGCACAAGCAGAGCAGAACTTCTACCAGTTTTCCTCATTTGAGATGAGCAGTTGTTCAAGGCTTTTGATTCAATGTACCTCCCTGAGGTATTTCTTAGCTAGAAATCAAATTAAAGACAGAGGGGGAACATGAAAAAAATACATGAGTTCACTTCCATGTACCAATGTGACAGCAGGTGAAGACATTCCTCACATAAGCACCCATCAAACCAAACTGGTTCTTTCCCTCACATCACTTAAATATTCTGAAGGAAAGGAGAAAATTACTCATTTCCATTTCCACTTGTCACCTACATACAGATGAATATCTATTTTTAGAAAAGGAAGCAGCACATAGCACATTTAAATAGCTTTCAACAGCTATATTGCTTAGGGCAGCAAAAGCCCATCAATCTAGCTGAAATTATACAGCTCATGACAGAACTGCCTGCTTTCTTCCCCACTCCTTGAAGGGTCACTTAATGCATGAGTAATTTTGCTGCCTAACAAAATTAATCTGCAGTGCAATACAATTACATTCAATAAATAAAATAGAGAAGTTTTCTTGCAGGCTGCATGACTGGAACCCAAACCTCACAGAACTGGGGACTCAATTCTATCTAGCATATGACAGCACTAAGTAGGTGCTGTTGATACTAAACAGATGATGTTGGCATTCAAAGCTTCATCCTGTGCATTCAAATCACAAAGAGAAGTACAACTTGAAGAAGCTGCTGCAAAATGCTACCAATAATCACAGCCCAGAAGCAAAAATCAATGAAACCAGCAGCACCTAAATCAGCAGCACTTTTCCCTGAACTGCTCTTTGCTCTGCCACAGCCACTGATATTGTAGGAAATTTAATGGCATTTCTGAACTACTCAGCCTCTCAATGGTCTCTGCACGTAGATGTCAATTATTAAAAGTAATTCTGTTCTACAAGAGTTAAACCTGTGCAGAGTCCATCCATTTGGCATGGATGTGCCTGTTCTGAGCTAGGAGAAGCTGGATTTCCAAATGCCATTGTAAGTGTGGTGTGGGAGGGGATGCACCCAGGCCCTGAGGAAGTGACACCCAACTCCCATAGCACTTCAGCAGTTAAGACTTAAAAAGAGGGTGTTTGCCCCTTTAGTATTGTTGTTTAGTATCAACAGTGTCATTGAATGGTTTAAGTAGGAAGGGACCTTAAAGCTCATTTAATTGTAATCCCCCTGCCATGCACAGGGACACCTTCCACTATCCCAGGTTGCTCCAATTCCCACTCAGCCTAGCCTTGAACAGCTCCAGGGATGGGGCATCCACAGCTTCTCTGGGTAACATGTTCCAGTACCTCACCACTGTCACAGTAAATAATTCCTTACTCACATGTAATCTAAATCTCTCCTCTTTCAGTTTTCAGCCACTCCCCTTTGTCCTATCACTATCTGTGTAAAACATCACTCTCCCAGACCAACAACAAAGGGACTTTGACACCCAGAGGCCCCATATCCCAGGTTACTGCTCTAACCATGAGCCTTGAGGGTAGAACAGGCTCTCCACATTCTTGTGTTTGATCCAAAGGACCACACATCCCAGGAGGAGAAGCAAAGTGGCCTTCAAGAAAGTAGGCCAAAGGGGCTTAAAGTTTTGTGATCTAGCAAGGCCTCATCCAACATCATCAAGGAGATAAGGATAAAGATCTCAAAGCTCAGTAGAAAGACAGGATGCTCCAGACCTCAACTGATGGATGTCAACTCTTAACTTTGAGATGTACCTCCCCCTGAAAGAGCAGCATGTCAGAATCAGCTCCTGGTTCATGAGTCAGGAAACAGAGTTAGCCAAACTTCTAAGGTGATCTAAGGTTCAAGATATTTGAAAAATAACTTTGATGTGTCAAGGTTTAAATAAGAACATTTCTTTCATTTCAACCTTAACAAAATACTGTTGTTGCCAGTACTACAGTTTTATACTGATGTGGTACTTTGAACTGGATCAGTGATTGACAGGATTGTCAGTGTTAAAAAAATTAAACATTATTTCAGATAACTGGTAACATGAGAGGTATCAAGAGTATGAGAGGCATTAAGAAGGATTATCAGTGCAGGAGAAAGAATGGCTAGCCAAGTGTCACTGGGGGCCCATAAGGCATTCTGGATCATTATTTATAACCTTAAAAACATCTGCTGACTTCAGAGGTTTAAAACACACAGCACTTTCCTTAAGAATGGTGAGACTCAGGATCTAAATAAAAACTGCAGTTTCAGATAATGCTGATGAAATGGCGTATTTTTAAAAGGTGACTCAAGATACATCCAAGAACACCATGATCCACAAGTGCAGGTTGAAAGGACAAACTCTTCTATGCAATGTGCTAAGTTGGGAGGACAAACTCTTCTGTGCAACATGCTAGCCAAATTCTAGGAAACATCCACAGAACACACTGATCCCTCATCTTCCACAAATATCTGGAGATCTGCTCACCTTCATCGGTGGGTATTTATGGTAAGGAGCTGCTCCCGTAGCCAGTTCAATAGCAGTGATCCCAAAGCTCCAGATGTCTGCCTTGAAATCATATCCTCTGACCTGAAAAAATATTAGAGGATGTTATCATGTGCCTCTTGCTGTCCTACACTCCCATCCCTTTCACACATGCTTTCCACACAAATTTGGAAAGATCAGCACGATAAAGATGGAAACACTTTCTCCCTTCTCTCCCCCCAGCTCCTCATACCTTCAAGGTGGTGTTTTAGAAGTCACAGTCTGGTGAAAATCATGGCTGTGCACCAGGACTGCTCTGCCACAAACTCCACTGCAGAACATAAAGGGGCACTGGGCTCACCCAGGCTCTGACTTCCACACACAGAGTCATTACACAGTGTAATAAAACTCTCATAGTTAATAGATGGACTGCTACCCCTTGGGAAACCCGCCTCACTACACTTTTAGTCAACCACTTAATCAACCTGACTGCAAATATGCTCCATCCTGGAACTTCACGACACACCAGCCCAGTAAAAGCCCCTCATTCCTGCCTGCAGACTAATGTTTCCCTCTACTAATTAACAGTAGTTTCTGCACTTGACATTTAACACAGGCTTGTTCAGGAAAATTTATAGCATTTACTTCCCCTCCTGCACAGGAAAAAATATTTCATATGCCAAAGCAGTTACTTCCTCATTATCATTAGGTAATATTTTGGCACTTGCTTTCTCTGCTGCAGGGGAGAGACATTATGTACTAACTTCAAGAGCAGCTCCAAAAAATCAAAGCGTTTTGGTTGCTTAGGATGGTTTGTGTTTCTTCTCACTACACTATGGAAAAATGAAATTTGAATCAGAGCAGACCTAACAGGGGTACTGTGCTCAGCTAACCTAACAAGCTTCAGAAAGACAGTCCTTGTGATGCAGCCAAAAAGCATTCCCCAAGCTACCTTAAAGATGATCTTGAATCTTGGCAAACTAACAAAAACCCCTCCTGCACTATTTGTCATGTAATACTAGAGCTGGACTGAAACTTGTTAGATAGACAGGAATTTATATCTTGCACTGATTTCTTCCACCCTGTAAGCACAATTTTCATGAGCCCAAAAAGTCTGAAGTGTTTCTTGAAGTGCCTCAGTTTATGGATGCCATGACTTTGAACAGATTTCTAGTCAGTTAAATAAACAGATATCTAGTAACATTTAAAATAGCACAGGACAAGAAGAAATACACTGTAAAGGTGGTTTTTTGCCTTCCCATGCTATTTTTAGGTTTTGATAATAACTCTTGGGCATTTCTTAATCTTTCAGTTACTCTTGCAGCACACCAATACACTATACAACTCTCAATCTCCTGACAAGATTTTAACTGTTTAGTGCAAGGGTTTTTTTCATTATTTCACCTAATCCTGCTTGCAAGTGAAAGCTATAAAGCTCAAAACTGTCTGCAGCAGTTCATCTTGACATCTGACCACTACATTAGTCACCACCCTGCAGTTAGTTTATATCAACATTTATTTTTCTCATCAACCTTTTTTTTTGCCATAAATGCATTAAGTGACCATACATTAAAAGATGATGTTGAGCAATCAAATATTAACATTCTGAAGGAATTTAATGGTGCTGAAGTAAACCAGATGGAATTGGGTCGATAATATCTACATTTGAAAGGCCTAGAGCAAGCCCTCCGTCCCTCTTCCCAGTTGGATCCAGGGACTCAGAGTGACACCTGCTGGAAGGCAACAAGATCATCTAATGGAAACTGAAGGATTTCACATCAGCATCATCAACATCCCAAGTACTGCTTTAATATTATATTTGTAAATGGTTAGATGCACACAGCCTTGGTGGAGGTACTGCTCTCTGTAAAAAAAACCTTACCTCCTTTGGAAACACATTTGTGGGGAACCACCCCTCACTTTGTTACTGAAACCTTTATTTCCCATTTTTAGCTCCCTCCTTAGGGTATTTTTCCCTTCTGTCCTGAGGACTGCAGCTGTAAAGAGTCTAGAGCAGCACCATTAGGTCCTGGCCAGGCTGCTAAGCCCAGGGCACAATATACAGGACAGAAAAGCAAGGGACAGCTCTGATCTAGCTTTGGAAACACCAAATCTCTATTGATTTTAACTCAGCATTAAATAAAAAAAATCCAGAAGAATATGACAGTGAAGCAGTTCAGAATCAAGTCTGCAAAGACAACCCTGACTTGGGAATTGTGCCTTTATTCTGCCCTGTTAGACCTGCTCTCTGAGGAGGCTGAGCAGTGCCAGAATGCACCAGCCCCTCGGTGCCACCATGGGGAGCCACTGAAAAGGCCAAACATTGAACAAGCCTTCAGCAATAACATATTTCAGCTACTCCAAAATTATCTCCATTGCTCAAAAAGTTTTAGGTTTAGAAAAAAAAAAAGCATTAAAATGCCATTTAATGAACTCATATTTAGCTGCATTTTAAATACAGATATGCATGGAAGTCTTATTCAAGGTCATCCCAAGCTTCAAAATATTTTATTGGGAACAATAGCAAGGAGAAATGTATCATGTGGATTTACTTTAATAAAATAAAACCTTAAATATTTTTGTTCAAAAAAAATTGGAAAGAAAAATGGAAACCCATTTATAGTCAGTTATATTTCTGCTTCCTGTCAGAAACCCAGGCCTCTGTCAAACTGATTTTAAGGGGATGAGGGACAATTTTTGGAACGTTCATGGCAGTGAGCATCAATGCCATTGACAGCTACTGCAAATGCCTTGGTAATACTATTTTCTCTGTGAATCTTGCTCAGAAATGGGCAGCAATTTTACATTAAACAAGGTTTCCAGATGTCCTTCATCAGAAGTCACACAGACAAAGCTTCTGTAGTTTAGTCTGGAAGCAGTGGAGGACAAAAAGTGACATTTCTCCATGGGCAAGAGTAAGAAGTATTGCATCTTTTAGTGAGCCAAAAGAGCAGAGGAAGAAGGGGGAGATGCAAGCATTCCTCAGCATTTACTCACAAGCCAAGAGAAGTCAAAAACCTGAATTAAGTCAAATGCATGTTATTATACTGAATTAACTCCCCACTCTGACATGTCACAACTACCCCAAATTCTTATGTTTGCAGATGCAGAAGAGCACGTTACTGAGCTGTGAATATGCATATTTACCACGTGTGAAACTATTTATATTCTATCTCACATTCATGCAAAAGGGAGGGGCAGGGTAATCTTCTTTATGCAACAAACGGAGCTGTCTCATCCTCACCTTAGGCAGGAGCCCGAAGAGAAGCAATGAGGCAAAAATCTACTGAATACTTTACATTCCGCAGTATGATTCTGGCTGCAGTAGATAAGTCAAGAAAATCCAGTGGTTTAAAGAAAACCCTTCAGGATGTCAATATATCATCATAGTTAGAAATAAATATAGTCATTGCTGATAGCAGGGAGCTCCAGGTACATACAGATCAGCTCAGAGGACACTGGGAAAAACAATTCACCTGTTCCATAACTTCTGGTGCCATCCAGCAAGGTGTGCCCACAAAGGTTTTCCTGACTTTATTCCTGGTAATGTCACCACCAGTGGCCAGGAACGCACTAACACCAAAGTCTGAAAAGAAAACAACAGCAGAATTTATTACGAACACATCCTGAGCAAACTGAAGGGCTGTCCCTTCTTTCCCCTCATATTCCCAGCCACCTATTAAGTACCAGACCATGCAGTCACGCATGAGGGGTTTCCTAATAAAGGAGGAATGATCAACAGTTAGCTAAGAGTGCTGCTACATGAACTGCCATTCAGCAGTTCACCATTCAGTTCCTGGGGACAGCAGAGCTCTCAGCCCTGGCCGGCAGAGAGGAAAATTCCACTTTCCACTACAGCCCACTGGTCACATTAGAGCCTGCCCACACTCCCCCAGCAGCCCTGCTGCTGTACAAACCTGCCCTGCCAGCCAGAGCTGTATTTACATTTGCATACACACATAACTGTACAGACCCTCAAGCAGCATCCTGGAACATCCACAGCAGTCAAGCTGGGTGCAGAAAACTTCTCTTGAAAACATTTAACTGTCCTGAGGTATCAGTCCCTTATTCTAGATATTTTATTACCAGAATATGCTTTATTTGACAACCCTCCATGGCTGAAATGCTCAGTGCTTTAACTGGACCTTGGACTGGTTCCTGATGATACTGAACATGCCACAAACCAGGGAAGCCTCACAGACAGTGATTCACAGCCTGCACAGCATCACCCCACCTGAAATACCTTCCACAAACCAGGGTGCTCAAGGATGCCCTTTGCACTCACTGGTAATAGAATTTCTTAGAATAAACCACTCCTTTATGTGAAAACCACGTTTTATGCAATTAAGAATGACATGGAAAACAGAAGCTGCTACCAGCAACAGCATACAGGGACAGAAATGGGATGAAGTATGTTTGTTCAGAGAAGAGCATTACAAAAGATCTGGCAACCAAGTCATTCAAGAGAAGATGGCACTTTGTTTGGGGAAAAAAAAAAAAATCAAGTGACAGGGAAACTGTTAACATAGAACTGTATTTCTTCTCAACCTGCTCCAAACTACACTATTTTTGTATTGCAGAGTTACAGCCCTGCAATGGGCCTATAACTCAATATATAACTCAATTCCCCATAACTTTATCCACACACACACTTTTTTTTTTAAACACAGTACAAGCAATCAAAATCTCAAATGCCAATTTTGAGATTGATGACAGACTTGGAGAGCAAATCTATGAAATTCCAAGGCTACTTCACATAAAACCAGAACGCTATTGATCAGAACTGGTTTGAAAATTCTTGAAACTCTATTGACAACACAAAATGTAAAAGCCTTTGCCTCTGTGGCCAGAGGAGCCAGAGTTACTCCACGGCTTAAGGATGTGAAATTGAGGAATTAACTGCATCCTAAGATCCCTCCTTACAATTTGAAAGTCGTGGTATCCATGAGGACTGCCCCAAGTTCCCTCAGCATCACACCAGCAGTGCAATGAGTCACTTCTCATTAGGATTTCAATATTTGAGAAACATCTCTGAAGTTATCACTCAGAAGATGCTGAAAGCTCCCAGCTCACTTCAGTTAGAGACTTCCAGGACAGGAACTTAGTGCTCACTGAAATACTAGATGTGGTTAAATATTAAAGAAAGTTGCATAGATATCACCACAGCTAAATCACCAGAGCTAAAACCAGCACTACCAAAAGCCTATCATTAGGATTCAGCTCTTCCACATGTGTTGTCCTGTTCTTTTCCTGTTCCCAAAGGCATCTTAGCTTCCTGCTATGCTTGAAGTTTTTGCACACCTAGATGGATCACTGTCCCTATCAGTACTGAAATCTGAATCTTCTGGAAAACCCACTTTTTGCAAGAGTGCTTTTTGCTTTGAGATTTTTCATGTGAGTATCCACCATCTTTGCTTTTCTCAGAAACTACAGGAGCTCCCTAAAAGATTCAGAGTAAAGTTGCCTTTCACTGCTCATTACAGGAAGTCTCCCAAGATCTATTGTTCTAAACACAAGAGCAATTAGAAGTTCTTTTAAATAAGATAATACTAACAGAAACTTGTCCAAGTGCCATCAGCATTTTATTGTGATGTGCTGTATTTGAACTTGCACATATTATCTTACCTCAAGTTTCCATGCAGTCATTTTGAGGGGAAAGGAAATGCCATTCAAAGCAAAAGCATTCCAGCAGTAAAAACACAAGTCCTTCACACAGTATTCACCACATCTCACATCAAACATGGGTTTATAAATTCCAGATGGAAATCAGGCCCCTACATCTGCCATCTGAATAAAGCTTAAATGGAATTAAAGTTTATTTCATTACATGGTTGATTTATTTAATGTTTTCCCAATTAATTTCCCTCATTTCCAGTGGGCTAAAACAGGCTCAAACAGCATGTCTTATTCCCCTGTAAGGAATGACTTTGAGACCATCTTCTCAAATGTCATCTTGCTAACTTTATCCAAGCCCCAGCTATTCAGATAAGAATGTGCCTGCTCTCAGGAAATATTTGCAAAGTAATAAAACACAACCTCAACCACAAGTTCGGGTTCAATCCCTACTTCTGAGCAGTTGGGACCATCTGCACCTCAGTCTCTCTGTCCCCACAAAGGTTTAAACAGAACTAGGTTATTGCAAATGAATTTAGCTCTAGAAAACGGGAAAACCCATGAAATTCAGGATAGCTCTGAAGTGTTTACACATTTGTACTCTTCCTTGGCAGCTCGTAGTTTATATTGGCTCACTACAGTGATAACTGGAAAGGACTGAATCACCAGAGACAGGGAGGAATTGGAAACGGTTGGACCTGGCTTGCAATACCAGTAACCACCACTGCTGGGGATCCAGCGACTGTCAGATACCCTAAAGGAGCCCAAAAACTGCAGAGTTCCAGCAATGTGATAGCCAATAACAGTCTCCAGGGTGTCTGGATGAAAGTGGTGGGATTGTTTTCTTTTTTTTCTGAAGCAATATAGAAAAGATTTATCTTTTGGAGCTGCTTCAGTCATTTAAACCCAAAGATTGCTAAAAAAAAAAAAAAAAAAAAACCATAAAGATGTATATCTCCAGACTCTCATATCATAGCAAAATCCAGGATGGGAATGTCAATTCTGTTGATGCAGGCTCTACACAAAATATAGCAAATTTTGTCTCTTCTAGCAGAAACACATGTTGCAAACCATATATTCTACAGGACACTCTACAGTGGCAATGAAACTGCAGAATAGTGTTTGAAACAGCATGCCATGAGGCAACAATTCCTGGTACTAAGGTATCCAAATTGTCAAACTTAAAAACTACTCTTGCCACTCAGGAAATGTAGAAGCTCAAAAGGAAGATCCAGTACAAACAACTCAGCAACACAAGAATGCTGTAGCAGGACCACATCACAACAAGTACCACTGCCAGGTGTGTCTCTCAGGAAGAGACATTTCTACCATATTCTAATCTAGAAGTCAGCTGTTATAAATAATTTCTCCTTGGCTGTCTCATGTTGTAACATTACCTTAAACCTAAAAGCCCAAGTACCTGCTACTGGATGTAGCTACCTACAAGGTACATAGAAGGGAAAGAAAGGAAGAATGTGCAGCAAGAGCCAGGACCAAAACCTGATGATATCAGAAGGGCTCCTACAGAGTTTGGTGTGTTTGAATCAGACCCTAAAGCAGTTTTCAACTTCAACAGGGGCAGAAAAACAGAATAATTCAATCTCTACTTCAAAATCACTTCAAGTTGTCGACACCTTCAAAGCATTTCAGAAGACAGCACTAAGTGTTTTTTTCACTGGTCACCTTCCTTCTTGTTCAGTTGTTCACCATCAGAAAATACCTGCAGTTGTACTTAGTGCCTTCCTGTAAACCTTAAAGCTTTTAGAGCACTGAAGATGAATGAACCTGGCAGCAAGAAGAGGAAGGCAGTGATAAATAGCAGTTTTGTGCTGAGAACGCAGCAGGTGGTGGGACACCAGATAAAAGGAAGATTAGTGGAGAACAAGAATCAAAGGCTTCTTTCCTTTTAAAGTCTAGATGGATGCACAGTGGTATTGGATCTGTAAATGCACTTGGACACTTGTCCTTCTACTCCACAAAGTAACTTCAGGATGACAAAGCCCAGGCTGGGTGACGCCACCCACTGCCCTCAGAGACGTTCACAAGTGGTTTCAACAATCAAACAGTGCAACATCTCTTCAGGAAACACAGATAGTACAAGTGACAAAGAAAAAGTTATTTCACAACTCGCTGCTGCAAGAGGAGAGGCCCTAAAAGTTTCCAAGCATAGAGAAAAATACTTTAGGCCCTTTTTTTTGAAAGGGAGAAGAGGCTCCAAGGTGTTCATAAGACAGGCTCCTCAAATGAGCCCTGTAATTGACACTCCCCTCCCAAGTTAGATTTCTGCCTTGCCCCTTGTTCAGACAATTTAATCTCCCAAAGTTAGAGTTTCCTAAGGGAAAGTGGGGAATGACAGTGCCTGCATCATAGCTCAATGTTTATGTGGAGTGCTATTTTAGTGCAATGAATTAAGAGCAGTCAGGAACACAGCGAACCGGTGACAAGCTGGCATGGATTTGTGGAAAGTTACACAAATTCAGTTACACAAGTTTTGCCTGGCCTTAACTATCCCCGTTTTATAAATAGATAAAGAGAGAGGGGTTAGGCAATTTGCCCAGGATCAATTAGCAAGTCCTGAACGACTTAGTGAAATCTCTATCTACTTCAACTGCTTGGCAACACGGCCTGCCAGGCCATGGCTGACACTGCAGGCACCTCTCGGCAGCGCGCATTAGAGTTCTCTGGTTTTAAATCCCAAAGAAATCGTATTGTCGTCTCCACAACCAAAAAATCCATACATGGAGGGATGTGCGCCTCTCAGCCTTCAGCAGACACTTATATCATCACATTCAATCTCAGAGAGGTGGGTGACAGCATTATTAATATCCCAGTGGAAAAAATCGGGGGGAAAAAAAAAGATTTTGTCTGCATTCAGTATCAGTAGAATGCTCACATCACGCCATGGTTGGAGAGTGGCTCATAGTGAGCACCCTGGGAGAGTTTCTCCTCAACCTCTCCCATCCCTTCCCAGTCTATCAAGATGTTCACTTCATTTCACAGTAATTTATAGGTCCTGCATAATTAAATAAACTGACAAATGCAAAGCCTTGCTTACTGTAAGAAGCCATCTCCTGGTTTATGCATCAATACTGGTGCTGATGCAGTTTTATGTTGACAGAATGTTTTTATCCGTGCACTTTTAGACTCCAGGGAGACGATAAATGCCAGGGCAGAGAGGTTTTATGCTCTGATTAAAAGAAATGAAGTAATTGCCATGGTGAGGCTGGAGCACAAAAGAACATGGCTATCTCCATTTAGATTGCAACCACTGTCAGCACAGCCCAGAACAATGGTATCAGGGAAAGAGTCCTGCTCTCTCCACAAGACAGATTAACCCAGTGTGAAGGAGAACACTTCAAACTGAGAAAGCGACACTCTGAATTGCAACAGGCTCCAAAAACTTGGTGCCAAGCCACAAGCCCAAGCCAGTGCCCTTGGGGAAAAAAAGAGAAATGTTAAGATAGAAGCAAGCTGCCTCACTTCTCGCAGCTCAGCTGGATCTGTTAAAGACAATTTTCTCCTTGGTTCAGTGGATGCACTTTTTGAAAGCCAAAGGAGCGATACAGTTAAAAATAGTCATGAGTAAAAATAAGACTTGGGGAGGAGTTTCAAGCTGGGAATTTGTGCAAGCCATTAGAGGAATTTTTAGAATTCCCACTTCGAACAAATGCCCCAGAGCTCGTAGATGTCTCCATCTCCTTACCTGTAGCCACCTTCAACTCACAGTGCTCCCACAGTGGCTTTCCCCATAAGCACAAACACCAATTCAGGATTACAAACAGAACATGGGAAATGTCTGACACACCTTCATCAAGTTGGTTTTTCTGTTCAGCCTTAACAGAATTGCACAGCCCAAAATTCACAAAAGAGACTTTAATTTTCACTGGTTAGAACTATGTAATACTGCAGCAAAATTACTGCCATGAATTCCACACAGTGAAGATTTCAAGCAATTCAATTCACATTGTGGAGGTACAGTCCTGCAGTGAGGTTTCCACCACTCAATCTCACATGCACCTTTGCTTTTTTCCCCTCAAAGGATTTCCACATTGAGATGTACATTCCTCATTTGAATTTGAGAATGACATTTCATCTGGGACCAGGAACAGGAATTGTGTCAAGTAGGAAATACACAGGAACACAAGGTCACAAAAGCCAAAGACTGGATAAGACTTTCTTAACAACTGCTTACAGGCAGTTTGGATAGAGGAGTGGCAGAGAGGAAGGAGTCATTATAAAAGAATAGAAGTCTTTCTTCCCCGACACATGATTTAAATTTTTCATGGATACCAAACCAGTTCCTTGCAGAGAGGTGCCCCATTCACTCCAGCCCTCAAGCTACATTCCACAGCTGATCAATCTTTTGTTTTTTATCTCGTGGTATAACTTTCCAGTGAAACTTAAAGAGCGTTTGTTTCATGGGAACAAAGTGATGTCATCCAGCTCATAATTGAAGCACTCAACAATCAACAGAATTATTCATAATATGCATTAATATTATTGTCAAAGGCAAGTTGCTTTGATCTCGCTGAAACAAACCTCATTTTATTTGGATTGGTTTGCTTCCAGCATTTTTTCCTCCTCAAAAAATTCCCCAGAAATTCTGCTACTTCATCCTGGGTCAGGAGGCAAGGAAGCTTAAGTGTCAGAAATTCCCACAGAAACAAAATTTCATTTTATGACCAAGTCAGGCTCTTCTCTATTATTTATTCATTTATTTTCATTTCTTTCAAGTCATCAGCTGCCTCCACGGAAACAAAAGTGCTTCCTGCCACTGCAGTGAACCCTCTGACCTTGGTTTAGTGGCCCTGCTGTGGCTGATGAAAGGTGGCAGGGTTGGTCCTTCTGCATGTTCTAAGAAAGAATTTGTAAAGGGGGAACTTTGCACATCTTGCAGTGCAGCTTTCGCAGGATATGCAGAGAGGTGGATTTCATCATTTAAGTGTTACACATATAAACCATGAGTACTAGGGAACTTGTACAAGGAGCTAAGACCAGTCGATCATAAATCTATTTATCAACTAAAAACTGCTCAGCAGAAAAAATACTCAAACAGGTACCTATTGCCAGTGAGCCTTAATACAAAAAAAGCCAAGCCCTGATGGTCTTGTGGAAGAGAAACACAAGAAGCTCTCTCTAGGCTGGCAGAAACACTCAAGAGTTACAGCTTTTTGCAGCCTCTCCCAAAAGAGCATCAAAAGCTCCATGCAATTAAAAATCCAGTGTGTTATATCTTGGTCCCATTATGGAAAAAAAACCTGTAGGATTTCACTGTATAAAGTTTGCTCCTTTGAGCATTTTAGAAGCCACTTTCTACCTTCCATCAGCTGCTACATAACTCAATTATTTACACATCATTAGAAATGTAACAGCAGACACTAAGGGCACCGGAGACTTAAAAAAATAAAAAAGATACTTCAGGTTTTAAACAGAAATAGATGTTATGTCCTGTAAAAGAGCTTATTGTCCTCTGCAGAGAGGAGAGCTACCTAAAAAAAACTGCATTGCAACATGTTCTACTTCCTGGTGGAAAATCAACACCTTTCATTCCAAGATGCAAAGCCAGGCACAGATATTCCAAAGGAATAAATAATGCTACAAGCCCTTCTCCCTCATACAACAGTCACTGCCTAATCCCTAAACTCCCAGCACACCAGCCTGACCCACTGCTGTGGCTCTACCAGCAGGACAGGGCACTAAAGAGACCTTGTCACACACAGATATGGCTCTTCCCAATTAAATATGGGATTAAAAATGTTACACATGTACAGGGATGTTTGCCAAGCTGGCAGGATGGGACACGAGCTCTGCTCCCCAGCTAGAGGTGGCTGGGACTGGAAAGGCACTACAAGATCCATGGGAAGAACACAGTACTGAGGGAAAGCAGAACTGGAGAAAAATTGTACTCAGGATAGCAAAACAGCACACTGGTAAGAGAAGAAAAAACAAATATCACAGGTTCTAAATGTACTCTCCAAAAATCTTGGCTTACTTAGTCTGCAAGAATCATAATAATAATAATAAACAAACACAGAATAGTTTGGGTTGGGACCTTTAATGGTCATTTTGTCCAACCCCCTGCAATGGGCAGGGACACCTTCAACCAGAACAGGTTGCTCAAAGCCCCCATTCAACCTTGAATGTTTTCAGGGATAGCATAATTTTTGAATTCTGGAAAGAAGAGTGAAGTCTGTAGGAACACGTATGAAATATCAGAAGATGATTAGGAGGCAAAACACTCCACACAATACCCTTTTCCACATGATCTATCCCAACCCAGGACTGTTTCCAGCACAGCTCTGTTGCTGCAGCTCATGTCAGCAATGACTGCAGCAGACATCTCCAGGCACATCTGTATTAGCTAAAGCAACTTAACAGTTTCTCTTTGCATGACTGCTTCCAAGACTTCCAGTTCGGGCTGGGCCAGGGCAGCCACTTAAACATCCTCTTTTGCCATCCAGCTCAACTGAAGCGGAGCAGGGAGCATCCACAGGAGCAGTTTGACCGGCTGATCTTTCCTTAAATGACTTTTACCATCAGATATGCCCATTTCCTTCTGATGGATCTGTCCACCCTTCACAGAGACCTGTGCAAAACCACCTCACACATCAATGATAAATCGGTGAGGTCTGTGCACTCCACTTCCAAGCCTATAAACTTGCTGATGTAAAAAGTCTGACTAGCTTGTGCCAAGAACTTTATCTGATCTATTGATTCTGAGGACTTCACAATCAAATGATTTATATCTCCTGACTGTCATTATTTCAAGTAATAGTATTTTAAGATAACAAGACATAATAAACTCAGGGTTGGCTTCTGTTTTGGTTTGTGGTTTGTTTGTTGTTGGGGTTTTTTGTTTGTTTTATGAACCGTGGGGCTTTTTGAAGCTAACATTTTTATGCAGGTTTCTCCTTGACCATTAAACTATTTCTTTGGATATGCAGTTATGCCTAAAGTTTACTCAAGGTTACCAGGAAAGTTACCTGCAATTTGCACTGAGCCATCTTCTCCAAGAAGAATATTTCCTGCTTTCACATCCCTGCAGAAAGATAAAGCAACAATAAGTGGAAGTCATTAAATCTTTACTTCAACCAACAAAAATACATTAAAAGGTTATTATTTCTTATACTGGTATTTCAAGCCTCAAATCACACAGAAATAGGTACTTAACTGTAACTTCAGTAGACAGGCACTAAATAATATTTATATGATTTATATTTTAGGTACTACACACCTATATTTAGGTACTACACTATACAACAATTAAAATTTGCACAAAGTACCCTCAAAAATGCAAGGAAAGTAGTTTGTCCCAGGCTCTTAGAGTTAGCCAAAAAGGTGAAAAGTGAACCTAGAACTGGTCAGATACTCATGTAACCTTTTAGGGGAAGAGACAGGGAGCTGATCTGGTTCTCCCCCAGCCCCACATCTCACCGCTCTCCAGCCCTGGAGAAGTTCCACGCTTCCTCAGGGAATCAGTTTAGCCCTGTACGCTGGTGAAAATCCAAAGAGCAGAAAAACATTGTTTGCTTCTGGCTTAATGAGTCTGGTCAGTGAAAAAAAGCCTTCCTGTTTTCTTTTTTTTTTCTTTTAATGAATAAACACACAAGAATATCCAGCATGTGCTACAAATGTTTTGTACTATCCTCTTTCTAGCAAAAAGCTCTGGTTTTCAGGTTAACAGCAATACTTGTCCATCCTTGAGGGGAACACTACTGTCACTGCAAACACTTTGAAGTTTTCCAGTTTATTTTCACAGGCTGCTCCACATGCCAAGCCAAGAGAAGCACTTCATAATTGACATCCCTGTTCATCAGCTTGGCTGCTAAGCTTGCATTGTCCAGGAACCTACATGGAATAGGAGGAAAAAAGAGGAAAACAACCCCAAAACAAGTAGATTTTCCCTCCACTGCCTTTGACAAATATTCCAAATCCTTTCACATACAGAAAGAAGTCCAAAGCTATTTTTTCCTCTCCTCCCTAGTGCATCATGAGAACAGAACTGGTGTGATGGCCTGGCCACAGAGCCCCAGTCAGCCTGTGGAAATCTCCTCCTTCTTGGCCTTGCTATTCTGAAGAGGAGGCTGGGCCACTGCCAGTACCGGGCCAGGATAATTTTAAACACATCCTCTCCAGCAATAGCATTTGTCAGACTCTTCCCAATACCCAGTCTAGGACAGCAGCATGGCAAGGCTTTTCCCCAGCACATAACAGAACAAAAACTGCCCATAAGGCAGTCTCACTAAAGATGAACAGCAAACTGCAGCTGACAGCACCTTTAGCCTTCAAACTGGTATTTCAGGTCATGCCAAATGTACACCTTTTGCTAGCAGGGCCCATCCTGAAGCCTAATCACAGTTTGAAGCACAGGTGTGAGAGCAAGTACAGGAAAAATTCTAATTTGCTTTCATAATGAAGATGTGTTACATAACTTCAGAGTTTCATACTGATCTGATAGCCTCAAGAAGCTGACTTTCCCTTCCAGAAGCATGATTTTTGTTTCTTTCCTGCAACCAGCACCTGGTAGCCATTGCAGACAACACAGCATCAGTGGATGCTCTTAAATACATGAAGAACCTAAAGGGATTAAATGCAGAATTAAGCAGGTGGCTACAGGACTCCCCTTATCCACTGGCCAAATCCAGTATAATTGGTGCTGTTGAGCTAATTGCCATGAGACACAAACCTGACTGTAGTCCCACAAAGTGCTCATGGTCCATTACAAGGAAGAATGGAAAACCTCCCAGCCAATATTTAGGTAAAAGATGCCTTTGGGATCCAACCCCAGGAGCACCCAGAGCCACAAGAATGCAGCACCAAAGTCTGCTGTGTCCTAGGTAAGGAGCTGGCTCACACAGTGTGAAATGTGCTTGGCACAGGCACAGCCACCTCCAGGAATCCCCCTGCACACCAGCACTAATTCAGAAGGAACACAGCACGTTCAGGAAACTCTCCAATCCTACTGGAAATGTTTACCCACAGCTGATTGTCCTGTGACAGCCAGGATGCACGAGGCCCTGCCAGCTGCAGGTTATGGCGAAAGGAACAGCATGCACGAGGTTGCCTGTTGAAGTTATTAATTCTCTTACTGGAGTAAGAGTAATTTCCTCTTCCATCTGTACTCCAAGGCAGCCCAGGATGCTGGAGCATTTCCCCAGTAAGCTGGGCCCTGCAGTATTGTGCAGCCTTTCCAAACTTCCCCTCTGGCAGAACTGCACATGTGGCTCACCAAGCCCCCACAACAGACCACACTCAGCCATGGTGTGCCAGGGAAGATTTTAAGCAAAACTAAGGATGTCTCAACTATCACACACTTCACAATCCAAAACAATTCAGGCAGGTTTCACTGGCATAGCAACAGCAGCCAGAAACCAGCAGGCATTCCCTATCACCAAACCATCTCACCACAGCAGAGCAAGCTGGACAGGCTTGGAATGCAAGAAGTAGCAAAACAAGCTCTCAAATTGAATCCCATAGAAAAAATGAGCCAAAGGACTCCAGGCCCCTAACACCATCAAATCAAGAGGCTTGTTTTCTTTTTAACTTCAGCTTGGATTAATTACAATTTACTATTTTCTCTTTGGAAATAAAAGTCAGTAAATATGATGCTTAAAACTGAATCCAGAAATTAAAACAAGTCATCAATATGAAATCCAGGAGGTCAAAACAGTCACTAACAAATATCCAAGTCTAACTACAAAATTAAATCATCACTTCGTGTGGCACTTCCTCACAGTGACCAGCCCTCTGCAAAGACTGTCACTCACCCCAGCCTGGCCCACTCCACCCCACAGCAGCAAAACTGATGGGGCAGCAAGATGTTTGGGGAGTCACTGTTCCATTAAACCAATTTCCAGCTTTCCCACTCCCCACCCCAGTGTAACAGCACTGCAACAGCATCAGGTGAACACAGAGCAGCCTTAACACTGGGTGGGCACAAACTCCTTCCTTTTAGCATATACTGGTGCAGTAGCAGCATCTTTGAAGCAGGTTCTCCTCTAAAACCATAATTAAAATTAAGTGCATTTGAAGCAACGGGGCAGGGGAAAGACGATCAGTGCTTTCCTGTTTATTTTCATCAGGAGATGCTTATAAACTTGTGAGCTAAATGGTGAGAAGTTTGTTACTCCAGGATATAGTTATTGCCAAGTGTAACAATTTGAAAGCACTTCCCATTAATGTGGTAATGACCATATCCTGGGCTGATACAGTGGGAATAAATGGTGTGCCTCTAGCATAATTGCTATAGTGGAAACAGGAAGCAGCTTTAGCATAAACAATAATTATATTGCATTTTAAATGAAGTTACTGGCTGGAGTAAACTTTCTTGTCAATAGCTTAACAAATGCTATAGTAGTTCTGGAAACTCCTGCTCCACAGCTGTCATCTTCCTCTCTTCTAAAGCCTTCGAGAGCCTTTCCACAAAATAACAACTATGTTTTTATTTACCTTGTGCTTCACAACCAGAGTGGGAAGAGCGGTTTGGACTTGCTCCAATGTAGAGCTGGATTCTCCACATCAGCCTTGAAAGGTTTCACAGCAGAGTAGAAACCATCCTTCATCTGCATTCCAAACTGGTTTAGCTTCCCCAGTTCAACCAGACAAGAGTCACATCACATTAATGCCTCCAGGTTGGGGCTGGGCCCTAAGGCATGAGGTGCTGAACAACCAAATCTCAGCTCAACTGCAAAATTACAGCCAAGCTCCAACTACAGGAGATTTGGGAGCATAGGAAGGCAATGAGATGATGCTTCCCAGTTTTAAGTGCCAAGTTCCCACGCTCCCCACAACTAACTTTTCAGTGGGGCACAGGGAAACTACATGAACTGTATCCTGGTGGCTTGTTCCCACTCTAAAGACTCCTTAAAACTCTGCTAAATGATCAGATCCACCCTCATCTGTAGCCCTCAACCCTTGGGCCCACCCCACAGGGGTTGTTACAGCCACTGCAACCACAATAAAAGGGACCTGAGCAAAGGGTGTCACCCCAGGAGCTCTGCAACCCAGCAGTGAGAAGAAAGCAGTCACAGGAGAGGGGAAACAGATAAGCCCTGTTTACTCTGCCTCTGCCTCCAACCTGCTGGCATGTGCCTTTAGAACACAAAGCTGGCTGTAAGCACAGCCGTGACTCATTTGCCCATTAGATGCAATTTACATCAACTGCAACAATAAATTTTCATGGACTGAACTCTATAGTGCATAATTTGGCAGGAGGAAGGAGTGGTAGGTCCTGCCAAGTCTCATTTAAAAACAGAGAAGGTGCAAGATGCAATAATTACTATTTTCTTTTAAAGGTAATGAATAACTCAAAATATTTATGCTGAATGCAACCAATTGCTGGAGTTGACATTGCTCCGAATAATTTGTAAAATACTTCCAGGACAATATCTTTACATAGAATTAAATATGAGGCAATCTGTGACATTTTCACCAAATAAGTGCTGTTGTCCCTCTACCATCAAACAACCCCTTCAATAACATGCTGTTACCTGGGTCACCTCTTCTCTTTGCCTTATAAGCCAAGATGTAAAAAGCTGGTGACAGGCAAGAGCTTTACCATTTAGAGCTGCAAAATGTAAACTAGGCTTGGAGCGTGCAGGCAGATCAGTATTTTTACCCCCTCAAATGTCAGCACGTTCAGTACAATATAGGAGAAGGCATTCAAGGCAATTGTATTGAAAGTGCTGTACATTAGCATGTCCCTGCTCCTGCTCAGAAAAGCTGTGTGCACTAACATTTTCATGCCACAGTGCTGGACCTAAAGTCCCAAACTCTTGGGTGAGGTGTGATTCCTGCCTGTTACAGTGCTGTACTGAACTGCAGAGCCAGACTCAGAAACATCTCCCAGAGCTTGAAGGTTTTCCAATGGCAGAGAGCTGGCAGAGCAGCTTCCATACTCCCTGCTGAGCCCAGCACAAGAGGATAGAAGAGAGGGCCAAGTCCACAGCTTGCTTCATCCCTGCTCATCCACAGCCTTCTCAGCACGTCCTCGTGGCCACTGGCAGCCGGGCCCAGCAGCAGCAGCCAGGCTGCCACAAATTCCAGCGGGGGAGCAGCCCAGTGACATGCTTTATTGCCCAGGATCAGGGAAGCACAGAAACTGCTGCTTCCCTCTTCTCTGAGCTGCTCTGTCAGCTGCTGGGCTGTGGTAAAAGACCACAGCCTCGACACAGGAGCTGAGCCAGCAGCACAAGGCAACTCATCATTAACTCCAAGACTCGAAACAGTGGAAGAATTTTTGAATCTACACCTTCATAGGGGCTACATAGGTGGGAATAATTAAAGGCTTTTGAATCATCATTTTAATGGCTGGAGAAAGATGAATAACTCAATGTTACCAGAAATCTTAAAAGTTTTTTGGTTTTTTCTTTTTCTAAGCAGTCAGAAGCAAGGCTTTGAAAGGCAGAAGTGACTGACAGACAAGACAGACTGTGGCTTTGCAAACAGAGCCATGTGAAGACAAAGCCCACTGGAAAGGACTGTCAGCTTCCATCACAGAGAGCTTTAAGAGTACAGCAAGTACTTGTTTTCTCCCTGCCCCACCCATTAGATCCAGGCAGATCATTCTGAGTGCAGTGAAGACCTCTTGGGAGAGATAACTCCATCCTGTCACCTGGCATAGGCAAACAGAAACCCCAGTAAGGGCTAACCCCAGTAATGAGAAATTAATCTCCCATTGCACTTCATCACAAAAACATAAAATATCTTTCAGAGGCTCCACAACGCACTTACTAGGTACAACTCCTCTCAATTTTCCACCCTCCAGTGCTGCAGAAGTGGACTGCTTCTTTAAGTAGAGGGTTTGAGGCCCAAGAAGCCATGATTCAAATTTGATTTCTTTTAGGTCAAGTCGCTCTGGCAGCTCAGACAAGGGACAACTCACTAAAGAAAGCTGCAGGAGACAAGCCTGAAATTCACTGTCATCTTGGTTGTCTGAATAGCTCCAGTGGCTGGGAAGATGCTGAGGCTGTACAAAAAGAGTTGCAGACCTTGGGCTAACTCGGTGCAAGCCTCTATTATGAAATGAGATGGGCAGCAGTGTGTCACATCCCTCACTGTGTCCCTGTCTGTCATACAGCCACCGTTATCACAGCGCCTGCAATTTTCCTTTATCTCAGCAAATTATGTCCAGCGCACACTTCATTCCTGTGCCAACTTTGTCTCTGATGGTTTGGTGCTCTCATTAATTCCTCCTCTTCTCACGTGGTTCAAGCCTAAGAGAGGATTAAAGAGAGGTGCAGTTCAAGGACAGATTCTGCCTGCCTGGACTCCACCTCCATCCATGGCCAAGCCTCCAACCCAGCAGCAGTGGTCAAGTAATGTCAATTGCACATCAGTGAGGGGCAAGTTGTTACAGCTAAATCCAAACCCTTAAAAAACAGTTTTCAGACACATCAGCTCCTCCAGACAGAAAACAGTGCTACAAGCACTGGACCTAGGCCTGCCTCCCAACATGGAGATATCTAACCATACCAATACTCAAAGCCCCACTTCTTCCTCCTGCAAACGAGGCCTTTGCTTCACACATTCACCCCAAAGCACATCACTGCTTTAACATCAGCTCATGGCAAGGAGGATTTGCCAAACAGCCCACGCTTCTGACAACCTTCAGCAGTTACTGCAAGAGAGAACCTCCATCTCCAACTTCACACAACACTTTTCAAGTTTCCCCTATTCTGTCAGAACTTCAGTTTTTTTCTCTGCCCAGCAGGCTTTAACATCAAGCTTTCATACGTTGAATAGCAGCTAAAAATGTAACTGATTTCTTCCACAAATTCATCTATTCAGCCTGTCCATTTCCTGATCCTACTTCCTAAGGACTGCAGTGGGGACAAGGCACAAAGACCCTTTAACAGCTGCTGCATGAAAAGCAACACACAGAGTGAGCTATAGAGTCACAAGGTCTCTTCCTGTCCCTGGAGGCCCAGATATTTTTGGGATACCCTGCCTTAGTCATTGGTAACAGAGGGAAATAGTCAAGATACAACGTGGTCTTATTTCAGTATTTCATGTCAAATTCTTTCATGTGAAAGGAGGTGGGTTTGCTTCACGTGACAATACCAGTGACACCATCGTGCTGCAGTACCTCCTGCATGTCAGAATATGTTCCTAGTGCACTCAGAAATAGGAACTTCCAAAAATTTACCACATGTACATCACCCCAGTTTGAATACAAGCTGCATCAGGTAGCAAAAGGAACAGGAATATCAGTGATTCACACATCTCCCTGCCATGATGGAAAGATGAAAGGCCATTCTGGCAAATACAGAACCAATTTGAATCAAATTAGGCCACAAAAAATTGACATAGGGGAGCCCCAAAAGGTCTCCATTTCCCAAAGGCAATAAGCACCCTGTTCTGGAGAAGCTGTAAGTCTATCTCTATATACACAAGGTCCAAGGTATTCCCATGGAGCCAAGAGCTGTCCCTATCTACAAAGTCACCCACAGCAACTGCTCAGCTACGTTTGCAACATGACACAGGAGGAGAGGGGGGAAAAAAAAAAAATCAAGACAGCAAGACTTCCTTCTCCAAGATCTCTAAGATAATAGTTTTAAGCATGACCAGCATAGGAAGAAAGATCTCCATTTCATCCAGTTTTTCCCACAAAATGGAGAAAGCAGTTATAAAATCAGGTATCTGCACAATGGAAACAAGTCCTCTCTGCACTCCCAGTCTCACCTGGTGATGCTTTGCAGGCTACCATGAAGGAATAGATTTCTCTGTGGCAGTTCTTTGTTTGTTGTCCTAAATGTGTGGGGGTTTTGTCTCACTTTTGCTTTTGAAAGTATTAACTTTACTTTTTAATATCAAGGCAAGAATTAATTCAACTTAGTAAATATAAAAAAATAATTTTTGATGCAGCCTTGCAAAACTTTCAAGTCTGTTTAATGTGTTGCCACACAAATTTAGCAAGTGGCCCTTTTCTCCTGCTTTAGCTTAAGACATAAAGGAAAAGACTGCAGTGGTCTGAATAAATGTTTAAAGCACCTCTACATATGCAGCTCTTAGGATCTATGAAGGCCAGAAATTCTGGTGCACCAAAACAGAGAACAATATCTAAAGCCATCTTTTTGAAGTCAGTTATATTCACATCATGTATCATCACAGTAGAACAGATGAACAAGACAATTTAAACAATTACTTTGCTGCTGGAGAGATGCTGCAAGAGCCTAAATTGAGTGACCTAGTCTCAGCGATCTACACCAGATAAAAACTACGACATGAGAAAGATGTCATAAACAGTGTTGTACACGTGTGGATGGCACTCTTTCTTCAGAGTAAAAGCTAAGAGGCTGTTACATTTTCACTTGATACATTTAGTGCTGCAGACAGTGAATGATTACTCCCCCTGGAAACACATCAAATTCAAATACTCCTGACAATTCGAGAATTGCTGGAAACCTCCATTACTTGTGTGTACAAATCAACCATGGATCACTGACCAAAACCTGTCACTGCTGTTGCACCTTTAGATCACCCAACCTCTATTTTCCCACTCTACATCCTATTTTTCCTGCTTCTCATCTCCATGTAGCAAAGCAGAGAGAAAAACCTATAAACTCCTCTCCCTTTTATAAAATGCCAGAACAGTTCTACTGAACAGTTGGGTTTTCCTTTGGACTAAACCAAAGTAACGTTTTGCAGGACACCCAGTGACAAATTTCAGAGGTATAGCTCCTGGGTGGGAGGGAAATGACAGGGGGGCAAACCCCTGATTGCAGCAGCCACACCTTGAGGCATCACCCTGGAGCCCACCTTGTGCTGCAGGGAGTTTCCAAGAGTTGGGGCATTACCTGGAGCCATTGCAGGGCCCCCAGCACCTCTGTGATTTCAGCAGCAATTTACCATCAGAGGTTAAAATCCCAGGATTTTAGACTTCAGAGCAAAGACTGTCTTTATCCACTTTGAGGAAAACTGTCTCCACGGGAGTTATTGTTTCTGGCTGTCTGCAGATTTGGGATTTACATCTGGTTTGTATTATCTCTCTGCAACCACTGGGAATTTTCTTGTTTTTAAACAATGAATTTCTGGATGATGCAGTGGAAGAAACAGCCACCAGGAAAATGTGCTGGTTTGCCAAACCACCACAATACACCCCAGTCTGACTGTACAGAGAGTGGGGGTTCAGTGGTCCTTGGGCCTTTGACAGAGCAAGGTGTTTATTTGAGGAACAAATCACCAAGTACAGTCTAGAGCAGCCTCTTGTCCTCCTTCCTACTGAGGCACACTTCTATTCTTCTGGCTTCAGAATTGTTTACAAATTAAAGCTCTAGAATTTCTATTAACTACAATCTCTAAAGATTCTTTCTACCCAACCCATACTATAAGAGAGAAGAGACCAAAGTACATCTCTCTGATAAAAAAAAATTGCACTTCCCACAGCTAAGCAATAGCCAAATTTCAAATTACTGCTGTCCTGACTTAAAATCAAACTGGCAATTAGAGGTGGAAAGGCTCCACATCCTGTTATCCATTCCTAATTGTCCCCTACCAAAGTTCACCTCCAAAACACACTCCCCAAAGATCACAGCACTGCAGAGAGGAGGGCTTGAAGTTCTCCCACGGTATTCCTAAAGAAATATGAAAGTACAGTATTTCAGAGGCATACTGGAATCCAGTTTAACCACAATACCTGCCAGCACGGCTATCAACGCATTCATCAGCTACATGAAAATTACACTTGAATGCTGTAGGACAGCCAAGTTCTCCCAATATATATCCATCAGCTCCTTCTCAAATCAAAACCTTGCTACTGGAGGTGAACTCCTGCAAAATCCCACATGCAGGTATTGGTGATGTTTACGTGCAGATATATACCCATTTTTCAGAAGTTATTTACTCTTAGCATGGGTAAAGATGCAAAAAATTAAACTTTGATTCCTTGTTAAAACCATCCTAAGGTTAAAAAAAAAAAAATGAACCTATCCAGCATAAAAGCACAGCAAGAGTATTGGTTCTAGAGTGTCTTCAAAGCCACACTCAAACAGCTGTCCCAGCACCCTGCAGCACACATTCTGATTTTGAAAAGACACCAAAAACCCCCCAGGCATTTTATATGGCAGCACAGGCTGATCTAACTCAGCATATGAAACATGTTGCTGCTTCTCTCTCCCTGTAGAGAAGAAGTAGAAGTAGAGCAGCAAACAAACTAATAGCTGGATTGCTGCCATGCCAATAGTTCAAGTGCATGCAACTCTAAACCTCTTCCCAGGCTTTTTTGTTTTTACACAAAACCAGGACAGTATCACATTTATTGTGCTGCAATAGGAGAATCTGGTTATATTTGAGCAGTGTATTATTTCACCTGGACTAACTAAAATATTCAGTTACACAACAGCTAATCATGAACAGAAGATAAGCTCAGAGATAAAAATAGGGAGAAAGACAGAGAGACCTTGTAACAGTTAATCAGCATGATTCATTTGTCAGCCTGCCATACGCAGCACCACCTGAAAAAGAAAGCCTTGAAGTTCCCTCTAATAAATCTTTTCAAGCAATAAAACCTCTTGGGTTGGTTTTACTTTAGTTTTATTTCTAAGTCATTCATCAAACTCCTGCTAATCCCCAAATACACAGAGGAATCAGAGTCTAAATGGGGAAGAGGTACAACATACCCTGAGTGTCACCCAGCCCAGATTAGCCTGGCAGCGACCCCTCACAGCATGTCAGTCCTGTTTGACTTCCATAAAGCAATGTGCCCAAGCAGATTCCTGTAGCACAGCTTCATCCCAGGGCTTCCGAGTGTGGCCCTCTGTCCCCAGCGCTCTGGCTGCTGCCCAGGTATTTAACTCGCTTCACATGAGCCGGATCTCTGGGATTTCAAATCCTCACTGGGATCACCGTGCTACGCAGGAAACCTCAGCAGGGACAGTAGCAGCTGGCACGGGAGAGGTGGCCAGGGACAGAGACAGGACAGTGAAGGCAGGGAGCTGCCAACTCCCTGATAAGGAAGGCATTGGTGATTTTGGAGGAAGATGGACACCATTTGAAATCAATTGTTACTGTGGTATAGAGTGTTCATGAAATTAAAACTGATTTTATCGTCTCCTCTGTCTTTGTCATAAGGCCCCAGACACTTCCCATCAGCCCTTGCAGGATGAAAGCAAAAAAATCATCACTTTGGGCAATGTGGGAGACTTCAGCATTTATTCCTGAACAATGGTGTCTATTCAAGTCTCAGACTCGCTCTGGCTGTTAATTAGGAAAGTAAACAATAAAAAAAATTATAATTTAAGCCTTGACTAGATATTTGGCTTTCTAATCTCCTCTAGAGAATACTGCCATACTCCTCTCCTGTCCAAAGCAGGGATTTACACTTCCACACCAAGCCAGCTCCCCAAACCTAAATTGGAAGTGGCATTAAGTTCAAGGTGGGTGTAGGCAGAGCAAGACTGAGCAGCAGCAAAATTTCATTAAGCCAGTTTTTCACGTGTTAACTTAATATACCCATTTAAGATGATGCATAATTTAGAAGTATTGAGCAGCTCCACTGACAGAAATATGTTCTCTGATCTCACCAGTGATTTATAGCCTCACTTTTGGTCTACAGTGCCCACAAAATTACATTTGGGACCCAATATTCATCCTTTGGGCTGTGCCACGGGCCTGGCTGTCCTACTTCACATGTGCTAATTACAGTCATTCACTCATACTGTGTCTCTAATTTTATCAAGTTGTTTTCTCCAAGGCGTAACATGAGCAGAGTTTGGATATTTAGCATAACCAGCTGAACACTTTTTCTGCTGGATGGCTGCTTGCTTTGTGCTGGCTGTTTCAGGTCTTAACAAAAGCCCTTCAATTTTGACCCTTCACAGCTGATCTTGCTCTGGCCTGAAGTTCACCCCAAGTACAGCTGCCCCACACTACAGACAATATTTGCAGGTCAGCCATCACTTGATGTGCTTTCCTTTAGAGCCAGATACTTTAAGCTGACCCAGGGGACCAAAGTTCAGTTATTTCAAACACTTCCTCTCAGAGCATCTCAGGCACAGCTGCAAGATTTCCACCTGCCTTTCCCATCAGGCATGACCAATATTATGACCCCTACCATTAAGCAAAATGGGAAAACCATACAGATATTCCTATGGATGAAGAAAGGTCCCAGCTGCACTACAACTTTAAACTGTGTTTTCCTCAGCAGCACACACACATCTGGATAAAATGGAACACAGCATGATGAACTCCATTAAGGAAACATGCTTCATCCCTCAAAGGCATGTCAGCTTGCCTTCTGCCAACAGCCAAAACAGCTTGCATCACAGGTAGGAAACCACACAACTTTCCTTCTGTATCCCACTTCTCCAAATTTTCCAGACTGCTGTGCCTAGTGCAATGAGAAAACCCAAACCCTTTCCTATGATAAGGTATTACACAATTGTTGGAGCAGCCCCAAAATATAGGGATGAAACACATGCAAAGGGGGTGATGCACAACCACAACCTTAAGCTGCAGCAATGACACAGCTCTGGTTTCTTTGCTGAAGCATGGGTAAAATGCTTCAATGAGCAGGATGAAAATGGTCACAGCAAGTTTGATTCAGTTCACTTCCAAATTATTCAATATGAATCATATTTTCTTCAGCAGTTCGAATTTTGTGAACACGGTATTTTTGCTGAGTGCAGTAAAAAACCCCCATACCACACAAAAATATATTCTCTCTAATCTTTATCACATTTCCTAGTTTTGCTTTTCCTCTCCAGCCAGCCAAATGGAGAACCATCTCTGTTCAATTCATAAAATATTATGCAGTATCTTCCGAGAAACTAAGATTTAACAGGTTTCTGCTGCTTTAACAGATATATTTCAATTTCACTAGACCAGAAGATAACTAAATCAGCCAAGCACACGAACTGCAGGTCAGATGAACACAGTTCTGTCAATTACTTCTGGCAAAGTGAAAAGTTACCATGTAATTGGCAAGTAAGTTGATTTATTACTTTACTCTAAATTCCCAGAGCTGCCTCAAGTCTTATCTCAAAAAACAAAGTTAATCAACAAGCAACCAGCTATGAAATCAAGACTGGCTCCAATGAAGGCAATGATTCTTGTTAAATCAGAATTTTAGTTGAGACTGGAAACTGGAATTTGAGACTTCTTTCAGAGAGAACTCCACCTGAATTATTTCCAAATGTTTCTTACCTTTTAATCCAAAATAACCTACAAAAGTCAGTCAGTTTGATAGAAACTATGAATACTTCTTGTATTTTCTAATTAAAATAACGTTTTGATAAAAAAAAATTACCTCTCCTTGAGCAGCTATAAGAGGACAGAAACTTACTCCAGCACAGCAGCAGCAATGCTTATAATGGCATTGTACCAGCAGAGAGCCAAGCTCACAAAACTCCCAAGAAAGAAGAGGCTGTTCCAGCAGCAGTCTGTGGCTGGGATTGTGTATATTACCCACAAGCAGTATATTCTATTTTCAGCACATATTTAGGATTACAAACTTCAGTCTTTTTAATGCAGAACAGACCAACTTAGCATCTTCTCCTACTGAACTACACCACACCTTGACACCATGAGAGAGGAAAATGTGATTTAAAGACATATCCCAAACAAGACAGCAGCACAGAAAGCCACAAATTTCAGTGATCTGTCAAATCACAGGCCATTAGTTAACTAGGTTTTGCCTACAGAAGAAGAAGTTTTTCCATTATTTTCACTTCCTCTTTTTAAATGAAATTACTCAAATTCAAATGTTGATCTTGCAGTTAACCTAAAAAAAACCTTAAAAAATCAGAGCTGGAAGGACTTTTTATTAAATTGCTCAACTGCCTATGCAGTGCTCTTGGTAATTTGTAGCTCTGCAAGAAACAAAACCAGTGGAAGTTTTCCAGCTTTCCATCAACTACACTTTGCAGATGAATGTTAACATTTAGAAAGACATTCCCTGTATTAGAAATTTCAACACCCCAAAATTTACCCAAGTTTGGCCTAGTTATTTAATATAGACATAATATAGAGAATACAAACAGTTGACTTCTGCATTTTAATTAAGCTCTCACCTTTCATTTCCTCTCTTTGTGCCCTCAGCAAGTTATGGGATGACACTCTGTGCTCATCTACTCTATTTCAAGAACATTTTATGACCAAGTGAGAAAAACATAAAATACCTGTGGATTTGCCCGTTTTTATGCAGGTAGTCCAGTCCCTCCAGCACCTCCTTAAGGATTGTGGCTATACAGGCTTCATCCAGGACACCAGTCTTGTGTTCTCCTTTGGCCACAATGTGCTTGATAATATCCAAAACAGAGCCTAGAGAAGAGTTAAACATCTTAGTTTAAACTAGAAGAACTGATTCAGTGAAGTGTAATTCATCATTGTTTAATATACAAGAAATTCACTGATGGTGGTCAGGATCAGTCAGATGTTGAAGCTTTTGCTGCAGGAAAGCAGGGGCTACAATGCACCCCTGGGGGCAGAGACTCAAGGTGGGCAGTAAAACCCCTGTGAACACAAACAACTGAGAAGTTATTTGAACAAGACAAAATGTAAAATGTACACACACAGGATTCTTGGAAGGCTTCTAAGCAGATACTGATGCTACAGCTGGCTTAGTGCTGAGTACTGGAGATGCTGAAGGGGGAAATGGAAAAAGCAGGGGGCTGCCAGGACTCACAAGCTTGATAAAATTAGGCACTCTTTTTCAGCTCCTACAAATTCTGTGCAGAGGAATAGCAGGAAAAATCTCATCTGTTAAGGGCTGGTACAACTCTGACAGGGGAAAAGGTAGAAATCATTAAATAGAGAACAAATGAGGCTGAATTCTGACAGTAAGTCCCTTCTTCACTGTGTACAAATCTGGAATAGCTTAGATCCTTCCCTAGAATCATGTTTAGTCTCTCTCCCAAGCATGGTGTGAATTACATCATCTTCCATGACAAACCAGGCTTTAGAGAGCAAACCACTTCTTCAAATTGCACCCAGGAATAAACGGAACCAGTGACTCGCACCAGGCCTCTTGTGCAAGGCCCTGCTTTTCATAGACACGGGGTACTGCCCTGTTTGTATTTGCATCTGGACTGAAGATACTTCTCAGAACTTTTTATTGCTCCAGCATGGGATGGCTAAGCCTCTTTTCCAAAGCCTGTGCCATTTAGCCCCTTCAAACTTGGGTTTCTATGGTTTAATGACTGGATAGGGACTAGTAGGGTTTTTACAGTTACAGGCACAAAGCAATGTCAGCAGTACATAAGGGAAGTTCTTAAAGAATGAGAAAAGCAGGCACAAGTGGAGAACACAAATTGCAGCTTTGCTTGTCTTGAACAGGAAACTTACAGGGAAAGAACATTCCAGTACTAATTCAGCTAGTTTAGAAAAGCTGAGTTCAATTTTTAAAAAGTTTAGAGAAGTTCATTCTTCTTAACTCACAATCAAAAAAGAGAAAATTATTTTTGGATCTGAAAAACAGAAACTCTCATTAATTTGGTCCATAGGAGAATTAGAAGTTTCATCTTGTAAATTCCTGAAGCAAGCAAAAATACAGAGGAGGTTTTCAGTTTGATTTTCTTCTCACCCTTCAGGTTCAGGTCTTTAACAGGTTCCTCTTTGACATTTATTTTATTAACTATCTCGGCTGAATTTCTAGGCCAAAACAATTGTGCAGATCAGTTTTCACTTAGGAGAGTATTTTCCTTTTGGACTCTGCTATGAAAGCAGTGGCTGCAAGGTTTGAATACAAACACCATGTGGAAAGGCTCATTTTGCACAATTCAAACTGCACAGGAAACAATTACATGCACAGTGTCCCTTAGATTGTGAAAAGCAGTATATGCTGAGTTTATCTAAAAGCTTGCTGCAGCCAGCAGAGCCACTATTCCTCACCTTCCATCTTCTCTGGCTCACTGGCACCAGCTTCACCTGAACACCAAGACATCCAGTAAACCCAGTGGAAATAAATTGAGGGATAAATTGGTTGCCCTGAATAGCACCTTCAGCTTCCTCTTACCAAAAAGATCTTGGCTTAGTTCAAGATATTTGCAGAGGACACAATCTTAACACAGAAGACTCTAACAACAATAGGAAAAAGACCCCAGAGGAAAGTGAAAAAAACATACAGAAATGAAGCTACATAACATTACCCCAGCATTTTATGCAAGAATACTCAGTGTTCAGCCTTTCTTTACCCCACCCAAGCAGAGAAACACACTCATGTTTAGTGAATTTTGACATAGGTCTTAGCCAAAGGTTTCACCCAGACATAACTCAGGTTGTTTTGACATACTTCAGACTTCCTGCATGAGAGAAAGATTATCTTTACTGAAGAAAGCTAAGACTTCAGATGTTGGAGATGAACCCCTTGACTGAAATCTCACCTTTATGTTCTGAGAAAATGATCTTCTGTTACGTGTCATGAGGACTCACCTGGGCTTCAGCCTATCACGTTTTCACATTTAAAGAGTACATGCTTACTAACTTTGAGGCGTTTTATTCTAGACAAGAATTTTTGTGCCAAAAAGAAAAAAAAAACACAAAAAAAGCCCCTCCACATCTACTGTTCAGGTTTCTCCTCTGAAATGTGCCTTAATCTGGAGAACAAACTGTCACTTGTTCTAGAAGTCCAGTGAAAATATGTGGTTCTTCACGTACTCGCTTTGTCCTCTTTCCACCCACGACTCCCTTAGCAGACTTTGTTCACAAACATTTCCCTTCTCCTGCAAAGGGCTCAGGGAACATGAGGAGGCAGATCATATGGTGCTCAAATTCATTTGGTCAAAAAATCCTCTATTTAGCCAAGTTAGAGGTTGTATTTGACCCTGAAAGGGGGGTGGATGGTAGACAGACAAGAGGGCATGCACAGAGCCAACCCTGGTTGTGAAAAGGCTGATTCACACCCGGGCTATATCTGCTCCCAGTCCTGCCTGACACTTTTTAAGCACATTTATTTTAAAACCGCTTTCACATTGAGATGTTCATAGAAGTGCCAGTCCTCTACAGAAAGGAGAACAGCAAAAAGGGATCAGCAAAATCTTCACTGCAGGAAACAGCAGAAAAGCAACTCAAGAGCCATCTTTGTGCTGACGAAAGTGCTCTTAGGATCATCCCCCTTGGTCTGCTCAAGGTTTGGCCACTTGCACCACAGCACCATGAAACTGTAATTTTTCCAACCCACAAATCAGTAAGTTTGGGAGTTGGTTTTAACTCAACTGCAACTTCATTAAGCACAGCACCAGGGAATACAAAGAACAAAGCCAAACTGCATTTCCCAGCACTGCTCCATGCAGTGTTCCAGCAGTCTGGCTCAGGAAGTCTGGCATGGAGCAACAGAATAACCAAATCCCCAAGCAGAAACCCACAGCCAAGGTAGGAACTACTTTGAAAGGAGAAGTCAGGGGAATTTCACTGTTAAGGAAAACACCTCCTGCTAGAAGGCCAGGACTAGATTGCAACATTGGACTGATAAATTCAATGCACAGTTGATCCCAGGGGTCTCAGTTACATGTGTGACACACTCACTAGGGTAAGATCTCCACTGCCTCAGGATACACACAAATTTCCACAACTCCGTTATACCAGACCAAGAGATCGGGGAATCAGAATATAAAGGGTACAATGACTTTTGCACAGTGACCTGTTCCAAATCCAGCAGTACAATAACTGCTAAAATTAACTGGAAAATAATTCAGCTGAACTGGAACCGGGGCCTAAACCACACCAGAGGATGTGCTTAACAAACTGACCACACTGCTGGGAAACACCAGCATGACTGCAGAGACTGCCAGCCTCTGAGCCAGCTTTAAACCAGTTTAGGACTAACCAGGGAAGAGAGAGCACCTCCAAACACAGCTGGATCTCTGCTTAAACGCAGTTTCACTATGGATTTGTGCCCCATGTGCAAACTGCTCAATGTCACTGTAAGACAGAAACTAGTGGCCAGAGGATGAGGTTCACTGGAAATAAGGTACCCTGCTTTGTATTAACAGTTACAAGACTTTCAAGGAGAACACAAATTCAATGTCTCCAGAAAAGAAAAAAGTATCTTTGACTCCTCCCTAAAATAAAACCCCTATTTTAGATAATGCTGTGAAGCACTCTGGTGTGTATTACAGATGGCATTAGGCTTGATTACAACAATTCCGTCATGATTTTTCTCATTAAAAATTCACAAAAGTAGCAAGTACAGACTCACAGTACAGGAAGGTGAACCCTAAGTCAGAGAAAGGGTAAAAAAGAAATTAAGTTTGGCTGAGGCTGACTGTAAAGCTCTTCCAAGCCCAGAAGGGCCACATACCAAGAAAAGACAAAACAAGACATAGAGAAAAGGGTCAAAACTGGAGTCTAATCATAAATATAAATAATGCTGTCATTAACGAGGATGTTTAAAGAAAACTGATGAGCAACTGATCTTAAAGCCCAACAGAAGACAAAGGAAAGGAGATAACATTTAGTGATTGATATGGAAAAAATGCAGCTAAAACAAATTCCTGCCCATCAAATATACACTGTGCAGCTCATCAACAGGAAGTCTATGAGATACTGTGCAATCTGATGAAGCATTTAGCATGACTTGTCATTCATCATCCCAGTGTCTCAGTGTACTCTGACACCAATGGTCATGGAAATGCACCTACTTAGTAAACAGCAAGCTCTCAGTGCAAAATATTCAGCAGCTGAGAAGGAAGTGCTTTTCTGCTCTAACTCACAAGCTTCCCAGTCTGCTCCAAAAGCTGCTAATGCAGTAGCTTCCAAAGACAGCACAAGTCACAAGGAACCTGTACACAGACTTACCCTCAGCTGAGAGCCCAACCTGTAACTACATGCAGGAGAAGGATATTCAGGTTTTGGATATTGACATCAGGCAGACACTTGCAATGGACAGTCTTGGATCCCATCAAAAGCAGTCCTGACTTGCACCCCACACATATCCAGTAAAACTGACTCTTTCAACACCATGAATTATGTGCTACTCCAAAGATACCAGGCTATCTATGGCAACAAAATGAGATTAAAGTTCCACAGTTCACCACCTCACTGTTGTGGCCCTGCACCCACCTACACAGCCATACTATAAAATGGGATCGCTGCAGTAACTGGAAATCCAGTCTTCCAGGCAGGGTGGAGACCAAACAGCCTGGAACTCCTTAAACTAGCTTTGCTTCTGAAGAAAACTTCTGTGTAATTGCACCCTCGGGGCAAGAAGTCCTAATTGTTCCATTGATTCACTTTTAACAGCAAACCACCACAAACACTAACTGAGGCTTCCTGTTCCAAATCCAGAGCACGATTCCTTGACCTCACCTACACCAGCAAGCCTGTGGAATGGCATTTAGGAAGCCTGTTTCTGACGTTTCTCCTCAGCAGAGGAAGAAAACATCCACAGTCATCAGGGACTCTGATGCTTAGTGCTTCAGCACATTGGGGATGAAGCAGAGAAGGGCATGAAAACCTGAGCAGAAAGGAAAGCATGTATGGAACAAGATTATAGATAAATGCAGGAGTATTCCTGCTGGAATTCTACATGCCCCCAGAGGAAGAAAGAATGTACAGCAGAGCTGATTGCTATGGGAACCATATCTTGCATGTTATAATATAACTTAAGTGACAGAACCAAGATACACTGTTAAATGCAAAGAAAACTCACTAAATTTTGTCTGGGAAGCAGAATGGAAAAACTTAATCTCTAACTTTCAACCTGGGGTAAAAAAAAAACCAACCCAGGTAGCAGTACCTGCATGGATTGGCCATTTAGAGGCCTGGCAAAAACAGGCTTGAAAACAGTGCTGGGGAATCACCACACAACTTTGTGAGAACCAGAATCTGCCCCAAACTGGACAAATACCGATGCTGAACAAGCTGAACCTTTGAGATGGGGGAGTTGGCAGATTCACTGCTGCTTCTTTCAAGACATCTCAGCATTAAGCCAGTGGTTTCAGTGAGCCTGGCTGTCATTAGAGCCAAGAATTAAATCTGCACCTTGTCAGTCTCTGGCAAACAGATGAAGAAAATGCAAGAGAAGGAAGAATGGCTTCAATTCAGTGCTTTTGGGACTGAGGAATACAGATACAGCTAGAGAGTAGCAAAGTAAAGGAAACAAGTTATTAAAAAAAAAAAAAGAAAAAGACAGTAACCCTGGTTAAACCTCCTGAGAGGGAAAGCTAAGTTGATAGAAATATCAACTTCTTGCCTCCTTTCCCCCAAGGCATGTGCATGGATGCAGAAGAAATAAGGAAAGATTAAGGCAGGCTACAAGATAATACAATAAAGGGATCAAAACAACCTATTGCTGCTGTGGTCAACACATTTATAGGAGAAAATCTGAAGACAAGCTGATTTTTAACACTTTTCTTATTAGCTAGGAGTGGCAATGTATCTACACACTCTGCATTCTACAATCATGTACAGTCTCTGCCATCCCCTGCTTCTGACTTATCCCCATCCTTAATTGTTTGAAATTAAGTTGTGTTTCTACAAATAAAATCCAAACCCCTCCAGATGAATTAAAAATAGCATATCTCTCCCCTAAGAAAATAATTCAATATAAACATGAATATTTCTAAGGACCTGTGGTTTATGCTTTGATCATAACTCTGTTGGAATTGGAGGGGGTCAGATCAGAGATTAACACAGCAGAAGCAGAACAAGATGTCCTAACTCTCTGGTAGAGAACTAAGACTTGCCTACCTCTTTTGGTCTGGCATTCTGAACTTCAGATCAAAGGTTGAAGTAAGAAGTTGATTAGCTAATCTTAAAAACTTTCAGAAAAATAAAAGGCTTAACTATTTCAATACAGCAATCCCCTTAGCAGATTTCACAGGAGCCTTCAAGAGGATCTGAAGCCCTATCTGGAAATGTTTAAGTATTTAAAGGATTTGCATAGTTTAAAAATATTTTGGAGGTTTCATCTGCTGCAGGCTAGGACAGGAAAACTTGTTGTGTGATGTAGCAGGTCACCAGAGCCAGCTGCTTCATAGGAGCAACTGTTTTACAGAGTTATCTACAGCCATAGGTCACCTGTGAAATGAGAGCTCTTGTTAAAAGCAGGGAGAATTTAGAAGAGCAAGCAGGTCACAATCAGTAAAAGCACAAGAACAAAAGCACAGCTGCTCCTCTTCCTCCTAAAAAGCCACAGGAGTTTGAGAGCAGGATGGGGCTTCGGCAGGCTTTAAAAAGGCATGAATAAAATTCATGACAGGAGAATGCCATGGAGGCAAAGAGCAGGTCAGCAGGTGTCTAGAAATAGCTATTGGATTTTAGTTTGGAGTAACACTGGATTCAAAGGCTGGGGTGTCGAGTTCACACTGCTAAGCTCAGAACCCTGCAAGCTTCCAGCATTAGAGAAAAGGGTCTGCAATTTCTACTGAAGGGAACAGGAAAAACAGACACTTCACAAACCTGACATAGAAACACATCACCAGACCTGAAAGAAGCTGTCAGTAACTGGACATACCAGCACCCTTTGTCTCTGCCAGCTGCATCTCATCACAGCCACGTTTCTGCCATCAGCAACTCCACACCTGCTCTGGGCTCAGTGCTGCCAGCTCAGAACACTCTGAGCAGTGGCTCCCACCAGCCTGGCTGGGCTCTGATGCACATCAGCTCCCCAACACTACCTCCTGGCTGCTGACAACTTTCAAATATAGAAATCTCCCATCAACACAGTACTTGTGGAGACAAATAGTTCTGTTTCAGTGACAACGTCAGTCAGGTAATTGAGGCACCTTTGAGTGCACCCTCTGGTTGTCAGAGGAGTAACACTGTTAGACAATAGCAATTCATGGATTTAGAGTATTGTCCCTTAGACACATTTCTAAAACACTTGCATATATGACCAGGTTAGGATTTTAACAAATACTGCAGCCAGAAAATAAATTAAATTGCATTTACAACAACAACAAAACTGGGCTGTCTTGTGGGCTGTTTATCAAATTAATAAGGTCAGTGTTTGCAGGCTGAAATTAAAACTAGTTCAGCCTGAAATCACACCAGCATACACTGACAGAAAAGAGGCAATAAAATTCTGAACTTCACCCAGAATAAATTCTCAAATACAAAAGCCATGATCAAGATGCAGAATGGACATCAATGTACTTATTGGGAAGTACAAATCTTTTTGAACAGCTAAACAAAATGAAAGTGTTAGGCTGTATCCCATTTTGGGTCTGTTTGGGTGGAGGGCTTTTTGTTTGCTTGTTTGTTTTTGGTTTTGTTTTGGGGGCTTTTTCTTTGCTTTTGTTTTCTGGTTTAAGAACCAGCCCAGAAGTTTTTCCTGTTGAGAAACCCAGATGATTATTTTTCCCACTGGATGACAGATGACCACGAAATGAGCCACTTTATTACTGATAAGAACTAAGCTCAAAGGAATGAGAGGCAGTTTTAGAAGTGTCTCTTGTTACATAAATCACTCAGCCTAAGACCAACTGAAAATAGTCTCATTAAAAGTGAATGAAAAAGCTCTTCAGTCAGAAAGCTCCAATCACAAGTTTCTTCCCCTATCTTTAAGATTGTGCTGTAGAATTTGCCTATGAAATTTAATATGAGTTTCCTGAAGTACAGTTATAAAAAAGTATGAAGTAAAAAGTATATAGTACAGCTGAAAAATACCTCACAAGGTATCCTCCAGGTCATTTTCAAAGTCTTTCTATTTACTTCAGCAATTCCTCCAGCCTTCAAATTCCTTTTAAGTGAGAAAATTCAACACTGACTCACAGAAATGTTGGGGAGAGGGAACAATTAGACTCTTACTGGTCTGTCTTCTACTTTATGACTCTACTCTTCAACATATGCAACAGAATAAGTAGGGAGATTTCCTAGCACTGCTTTCCTGCAAGTCCCCCACTAAATGCCAGAGCTACACAAGGGTCAATTATCAGACTGAAGAACATAAAAGCCCATTCAAAGGGAATATTAAATGAGAAGCAGGTCATCATTCACACCAGCAAGAGGCTGGTTCTGAAGCAATAATTATTTTCCCAGAAATTTTCCAGTGTAGTCTTTACATCTGTGGTGCCTTGATAATGATGGTCTGACTTTTCCCCAGCTTTACACAAAAAAAAAAAAAAAACAAACCACTTCCACAAAAAATTGAGAACAAACAGAGACAACACTTGGAGGTTCAAGGATGAGCCTCATCGTGACTCGATTCTGACAGAAAACTGCTGTGAAATGACAGAGGCAGCTGTGCATTTTCTTCAAAGAGGTTGTGTACTCTCCTGGAAAAGGCCAAACCCATTGCTGCTGCCTCTCCAGCACCCCTGAAATGCCATTTCCTCATGTTGTGGAAACTTTCCCATAGATACACTTTTTATACACACAGCAACACTGCTTGCTCTAAGCTGGCAGGGGATTCTTTTCCACACACAGTCATCACATCTTTAATGACCTGTTACATGTCTCTCTAAGAAAACAGAGAGTACAGCTTAATGACACATGAGCACATAAGACATTAAAAACCCTTTGAGATAGACTTAAGGTTGGCATGGAATTCAATTTCCCCTAAGAGAACTGCTAAAATTCTCAAAAGAACACCTTCAAAGAGACATGTTTTATGGTCATTGTTGAGCTCTTGTGCAAAATGCAAACAGGTTTAGCCAGATTTTTCCACATCATCTCCTGGCATTTTACAGTCCTCAAAATTAAGCCAAGAACAGAGAAGCCAGGCTGAGGTTTTTTCAAAAGCAAAAAAATAGGGTTTGGGGATTTTTTTGGTGTTTTTTTTTTCTTTTTCAGTTTTCAGTTTCTGTTCACTGCAGTGCCAGGAAAATGAAGTCTTCCTAAAGACAGGCCCAGGATTTAGCAACAGCCCTTTGTGTTAACATCCAGAACTTGTCTCAGCTTCCTTGTCTCAACTGTAACTTAAACAGGGATCCTGGAAAATATTATGACTTCAAATAAAGTATTACTGATACTAAATTTTCAAACTTGCTCTCTCAAAAAATAGTTGTTTCTCCAGTGTCTGAGAAAATAGGGAAGTTTTCCTGCCTCTGTGTTAACCAGGCAGTGACTTTCAAAAGCCAGTTAGGTGTTACTACTGATGGACAAAACATGAGAAGCTATTTCTGAGCTGAATGAGTTGCAATCAAATATTACTATTCATACAGAATTGCTGGAAAAACGTCTGGTGGGAAGGGACCTGGGGGTGCTGTGATAGTGGCTGAATGTGAGCCTGAGTGTGGCCAGATGGGCAAGAAGGCCACTGGAACCTGGCCTGGGTTGGCAATAGTGTGACAGCAGGAGCAAGGCAGGGATTGTCCTCTGTGCTCAGCACTGCTGAGGCCACACCTCAAACCCTGGAGTCACTTTTGGGCCCCTCATGACAATAAAGACATTGAGGGGCTGGAGTGAGTTCAGAGAAGGGAACAGAGCTGGGGAAGGGTCTGGAGCCCCAGTAGAGGCTGAGAGAGCTGGGAAAGGGGCTCAGCCTAGAGAAATGGAGGTTCCTGGGGGACCTTCTCACTCTTCACAACTCCCTGACAGGAGGATGCAGCCAGGTGGTGGCTGAGCTCTGCTCCTAGGGAACAAGCAGTAGAACAAGCAGTAGGACAAGAGGAAGTTGCCTCAAGTTGCACCAAGGGAAGTTTGGATATTAGGAAACATTTATTCATGGAAAGAGTTGTTCAGCACTGGAACAGGCTGTCAGGGGAGATGGTGGAGTCACCATCCCCACAGGTGTTCAAAAGACATGTGGATGTGACACTTGGGGACAGGGTTTTAGTAGCAAACTTGGCAATGCTGGGGTTATGGTTGGACTTTCTGATCCTAGAGGTCTTTTCCAACCTAAACAACTCTACAATTCTATGAAATGTCTTAATTCACAGGTGAGAACCTTAAGAGGCAAATGAGAGAGAGAAAGGAGGGAAGACAGGTTTTTATGCTGCCTTAGGGTAAAGAAATTGGACCACTCACCTCCACTTAGTAACTTCATCACCAGCCAAAGCTCATCTTTCACCACAAACGATGTGTAGTAAGATACAATGTTGGGGTGATGGCACTGACTCATGGCTTGAATTTCTTTCTGTAGAGAAAAAGAAAACATTAGCAGTTGGACACAGTGCTTATTACTCCTCAGGCACTGAGGTAATCTTCCTCAAGACACAAAGATGGTGTAAAGAAAAAAGGATACCTAGAAGGTAAACGCAAAAAATCCAGAAATACTCTAAACACTCAGGCTGCATCATACTAGAGTCAAAAAGTATTGTAGGGTGTTCTTCCTGTCTATCTAAAGGAAGAAAAAGTTAACCAGAAAACCCATGGTAGGGCCATCAAAGTGGTGGCAATCAAAATATCTGCACGCAGCTACAACAGAGTATTCCCAAAAATTCACTCTGGTTTATGACCTAGGAAGTTCATGCTGACCTCTTTCAATTAAATACTATGCAACAGATGCTTAATCTGTTGAAGACTATCATTTGGATGAGAAAGGGAAATATTGGCCTCTGGGGAAAAAAGGCCTCTTATTCCTAATACTTCTTCCCAGCAGGAAAGCAGATGGCTTAGCTCAGTTAGGTTGAAGGCACAAAGGACAGCTGTATCCTTTGTCACACGGGAAGAAGAAAGAAATCACTTTGAGATTAGAAAGTCAGTAGCTACTACCAGTTGAGGACAATATGAAATATGTTGAGATATTAAATTGTTTTGAGTTTTGACTGTGCTTAGTCTTAGTTTTGGTTATAGGTTTAGGGTGGAGGTTTTCCAGGTTATGGAGGAAACAGCACCACAGAAAAACATTGATTGATTTCATTATGCAAGCTCAAATCACCAGTTTGGACAGAAAGACTCACAGTCTCTTGGCTGTCCATAGACAAAAGCCATCCACTGAGCCAAGCCTGGCACCCTGCACTGCACCCAGCTGAGCCTTTGTGCTTCAGCCAAGTCCCCCAACCTGACAAACTGTACCCACCCCAGACAATCACCCCTTCATACTCTGAACTTCTGCTCTCAACTAGAACATTCCTTCACAGGACACAAGAAGGAGAGCAAAGGCCCTTCACCCCCTCATCCTTCCCTGGCAGTGAAGTACAAGAAAGAGCTCTGAGAACAATTCACTCCTGCCTAGGACACCCCAAAAAAGCAGCACATTTTCCTCCTGCTCCTGTACATAGCTCTGCTTGTGACTGAGTTCAGAGTAAAGCCACTGCTTCCCCTTGGCAAGGCCTGAGCTGGCAATCACAGCTCCAAAGGAACAGGCTCATGTTGATTTATCCACTTAGCACTGCTTTTCAGTCAGTAGGTGCATTTGAGGAATCCAAAGCAATTGGTTCTTCTTTCTGCTTGCCCAGGAGAGGCACCAACTTTCCAGGAAACTTAACAAGCAGATTAAAGAAGAATCCTTCTAAACAGGAAAGGATATTTGAAGAGTGGGGAATAAGCTATTCATCTCCATGTAGCATACTCTGACTAAAAAAATACTCTGTGAAAATAAATACAGCCTAAAACAATATATTTTGCTTACTCTGACAGCTCCAGCTCCCTTCCTTGCAAACTTTCACTTGTGTCAAGTCATTTTTCACAAAGGAAATAAATCAGCAACTTTGGAGTTTTCTGTAGTTCTCTCTCTGACACTTAAAAAATACTACACAAGATCAAGTGGTACCAGAGGAAACCAGGGTGGAAAGTAGCAAGTGGGACTGATCCATCTCATCAGCCAGAACTGCCCCAAATCCACCACTTTCAGAAAATATCTAGAGGAGCTGGCTTCATATTTTTTCAGCTAGAATGCTCAAGATATTTTGAAGCAGTTCTCTGGGAGATTGAAAGAGTAATATGAGAAATATATACAAAGATTGCATATTTAATATATATTTGTGTATGCTACTGGAGTACAGGAGGCAATGAGACAAAGTCTGGACCAGGTTTACTTAAGATCCTAGTTAAGATGTTTGCTATTTAAGCAGCCCTGTACTACAGAATTTTTCAGGCCTTTGGTGACACTTAGTTATCATTTTATTATTTTCCAAGAACTTCCTTTCTCATTCACTACCACAGTATGCTCCCTGGGCTGGGAAACACAGCTAAAAAACCAAATAGTTCAAGTCTGTCATGTGCACCAAAGCATAAAGAGGGAAAATAAATAATCACAAACCTGATCTGTGCAATTAAACACCTCTGTCAGCCAGTGAATGCATAATACCGGCAGATTAATCCATTTCTCACACAGTGTAGCACAGCTCTGAATAATTAATTGCATCACAGCCCACGATTTTCAGTGTTTTTACATTATTACCAATCAGAAGGAGCAGCAGCCAGGCAGACTTTCCCTCCTACCCACACACACCCCCCATTACATTTTCAGCAGTTTTCTAGCCTAATCTCACACTGGTTACATCAAAGCTTGGTTGCTGCTCTCCCCCAAAGAGGGTACCAACATCCTGAAAGCTCAACCCATACAATTGTTTTAAGTGATAGTGGCAAATCACAAGGGCTTTGTGGTTAAAATGCTTCCTGGCATAACTAAAACCAAGCCAATTCTGTCATACATCCACAGTCTGCTCCAGCAGTACAAAGGCAGGGGCTGAAGGGCTGTAGCTAAAGCAGGAATCTCACTCAAGGATCAGCGGGCAGCTCTGCTCAAAAGCATACTTAGAGCAGGAAGGGATAAAATGCAGCAACAGCCATTTTGTGTGCAGTAAGCTCAGCTTTAATGCTATTCCCAAAGCTTTTAGGAGAGTTTGCTGCCCTTCAAACACAAAGTCCCAGCAGGTAAAGGTTTTCTCTTCCCACCTCCCTAATAAGAAGGCTATCCCCAGAAAGGCATTACAACTGTGCTTCCCATATTTTCCCCAGCATCAAAACTACATTGGAAGTCTGCTAATAAAAATCCCAGTGATTTCCAGACCTCTGTAATAATTTATTTGGGATGCTCTATACAAGTTAAGGTGGAAAGGTTGCTTAATTCCCTCTCTGCCAACAGCCATGGGTCACTTGATGTAGACCCCCAAGCCATGCACAGATGCAGGGGGTGATAAGCAGCTCTTCCACCCAACACCCCTCACAGTCCATGGCTTCAATGATGAGAGAATGTGCCTCTCTGCCAATTCCCATAAAGTGCTCTGCTTTCTGCTCAACTATGGAGAATGAATTCCCGACAACAACATGTCTAGACACAGGCAATGGTTTGGAAATGGTTACATGCTCACCCTGGGCAAGATATTAAAAATATCTGTATTGTCAAATACCAAAAGCAAATAGACTGGGATTAGCTCTAAATGCTTCCATGGCTTCCATTAAGGGCTCTGACAAGTGTTCTCAGTGCTTCTACAGGCAATAAAAGAAACATTTCAAGGCTTGCAAAACAGTAATAAAACTTCAGTGAAGTGTAATCTAGAATCATAAGCAACTATTAGTCTGCTGTAAGTCAGACAGACTTCTGGAGATCAGCTATTTTAGATGAGGGTTTATTTGCCCAGTGACACACAATTGAAGTTGGAATTAATAGCAGCAGGTAAGGCTGTGTTTGAGCTACCAGCTCAAGTTTCTTAATGGTATTTTCTTTTCACATCACCACCTTTTACTCTGTGTTTATCTGCCCCTGAGGCTTGCTTCAGAGGCACTCGCTCTCAAATACCAGGATAAAAATTGTGCTTTATTTAGTTTTACTTCCTACATGTTGACATGAACTCGAGAGGTATAGCACAGCAGCAGAGTGCTTTCATGCTGCTACCTGCAGGTTCAGAGGAGTCCAGAGACTCAACGTGGCTACCCTGTTTGAAGGGAGTCACAACCATAAGAGAAGTGGGGAGGGAAAGCATGGCTGGGGCAGAAATCAAAGCAGGTCAGATGTGATGACCCCTTGAAAACACCAATGCTTCAACTATGGCTGGCAAAGATCTTACACCGTGAGATTTCAGCTGAGAGATAAGGCATTAAAGCTGCTCTTCATCCTTTTAAAGCAGGATTTAGAACTCCAGTCCTACAGGCAGCCATAACCATTCACATTCTGCTCCAAGTGAAATTTTAGCAGTTTAGCTAAAAGGTTGCAAAATTGACAATAATTTGTCTTTTAAGGCAGCAGCATAACAGAAAAAAAAAAAAAAGAGCACCCAAAAAACAAACCCAAACATGTTCTTCTACCAAAATTAACTCAAAAGACATTTTTAAGAAGTTGGAAAAAAAGCACAAAAAAAAATAAAAAAAAATCAGAGATTCTGATTCAACTCCCATTCCTTGGATCATCCAGTTCAACTCCTTGCCTCAAGTGTCTACAGAAGTTAAACTGGCATGAGCAAAGAGGGGTTAGATTAGCCCTAGAACAGTGGAAAAGAAACTATTCTGAAAGGGATAAACACAGTTCATCCATTAAGTAATCTTCAGTGATGGCAACAAAATAGTCCCATGGCAAGTCATTCAGCAGCTGCCCATTTTAATGGCTACTCTTCAGCCTCATTCAGTGGTCATGCTCTCTTTCAAAGTCTTCAGCATTAGTGAAAATGTACTGAAGGAAGCAGGTGTTTCTGAACTGCTGTGGTGTAGCAATTGCTACATGGCCATTTTTCATTGGTTTCAGCCAAAAAGCACATGGGTGAGTGACTGCCTCCTCTCACAGCTACAAGCAAGCCAGCTTTACCCACACCCCCAAGTAACCTATCACTGACCCTTACAGGTGTTCAGATCAATACCCAGTGCTCACAGCTCAGCAATGCTGTCAATGTGTGCAGTGCCCACAGACAGCTGCAAGCTCTCTGAAGTTCTTTACAGGCACCATCTCATGCTTATCCTGTCCAAGTGAGGGAAGACATTCGATGTTCAGGATTTCACCCACCATTAATTCTGATGCTCATAGTGAACTTGACATAAAAAAACCCAAAACAAAACCAAACCAAAACCAGTCCAGTAATTAAGACTCCTGTTGTTGCTGCTTTAATAAACAATACAACCAAGCTGTACCCAGCATAGGTTTAAATCTTAAATTTTAATCCCAGCATGCAAGGAGCATGTAACACAGCAGATCAAATAGCCATGCAGAAATCACATATAATTTATTAGATTTCCTGGAGAAAGTGTGAAGGTCCTCAGGCCTGGAAATGGAATTATAGTGGCAATTCCCATCAGATGACAGGCATGGATGAAACATCTGTACTACTTCCACAGCAATCTGCTGCTTTGTTCCCAACAACCTCACAGTCTGGTTAATCCACTTGTAGGAAGTGCTCCATCAGATCAAAGGCAGTTCAATATCCTGTCCAAGTCTTCAAAAGAACATGTAAAAACCCTATAAAAAGCAGTTACACAATTATCTGCCCAGAGGGTAGACTTCTGACTAAGCCTGGGCAGTTAACAGTGGGCTTATGCTTTAAACCAGGGGAGCTCATAATCCTTTCTTTAAATCCTATCTAATTTAACTTTCTCAACTATAGGTTGATTTATTTAATCTCACGCAATGTTTGATCTCTGTGTTACTGGCAGCAAGTTCCCTGGGTTATTTCCATGAAATACTAAAGGACATTTCTGTTTAACTTCAGTTCAACTTGTTCCCTCAGCCTTCTTAACTGCCCTCTGGCCACAGGAAGAATAGTACCTTCACTTCTTGTGTGAAACCTGTCAGGCCCAGGGCAATCAAGCCTCTGGAATAGGAAAAATTTGGAGTCTTTCTAGGAACAGCAACACCACATCTCCCATGTTCTTTCCTGAGCCTGTCTCCTGTTGAATCATCTTAGGGAATAAACAGGCAGCATTCCCCCCTAGCTGGGAAAGCCCAACATGAAATATCCCATATCTTATGTTTCCCTCTCTGCTGTTCAACATTCTTGGTAACTGCTAAGCTGACAACCCACGTCATCTGCTGCTCAGGGAGAAAAAAAGTCTCCATCTGGATGAAAGAAAACTCAGCTTTAATTGCATGAAAATGAAGCAGAGTTTGTAGGACAGAGGGAGGATTTAATGCCTTTTAGATCAGTAATTCTTTAAAACAAGAAAACACTTATACAAGAAAAAAAGGCTGGAGGCATGGTTATTTCAAGGCAGATATTACACCACTGTTTCAAGGACTGGCAACAGCAGCAAAGCAACCAGCATCCCACAATGGAAAAGAGAGCAAAACACAGCTCTGAATGGTGTGCAGCTGTGAAACACAACACATGAGCAAGCAGACTGTTTGCAAACCCACACTGGTGTGGTTGTTAACTACTGTGGGTTGTAAAACAAATAAAAAGTGGAACTTCAGCAATAAATCAAGAAGTCCAAGATCATTTGCAGGCAACGTTGTATTTGACCACCTCTCCTTACACTCCGCTCCCAGTCACACCCCTGAGCGAGAAGGATTACAAACTACATTGTACTTCTCTGTCATCTGAATTCCACAGGCAGTCTAGGAAAAATCTAGGAGCATTCAAAACTGTACAGGGAAAAAGATAAAAATGAAGCATAGAAATAAATTCCGGACAAACATCACCTAATTCAGTAGCTGGGTTAGAAAGAGGCCCATCTCTGCACAGCATTGCTCCTGCTGTCTACATTCTTTACAGTAATTAGCACTTTAGCTGAAGAGCTGAATGCCCTTGACTTGGCTTGCTCATGATTCAACAAAACTGGCCCTTCCTGCAGTTTCTATACCCCACAGCAGCAATAAATAAATCCAGTGCATTAACCCAGAATGTCATACAGTATATGCAAAGTGTGCAGTTTATTCCTGACCACCCACACAGCTCAAATGTATATTGAGATAAAAGGATCAAGATCAATACCTTTAATGAGACAAGTCATAGCACTTACTCACTCTAAGCACAGCCTCTCCAAAGCAAGGGCATAGTCCCAGATTTCCTGGCCTCAGGACACCTGTTAGGCTTAAAGGAAGCTCAAGGCCACCCATCCATCCAGCTGGTGATAGAGCTACTTACTCTGCATTTTCCACTCCAAATTAACCTTCCTCTTCTCCATCCCAAGAACTACAACTGCAAATCACTAAGAAGCACAAACATTGAAAGAGGTGTACAAGAACTAAATCTTTTTTTAAGGATGGCACTACAGTTTGCTGGTCTCCCTCCCTTCTCCCAAGCAATGTGAGACCGTTCTACCCTCTTGGCTATGCAGCTTCTGGGAACAAGGAAACTTGCTTCTAGAGAGAAGTCTATGGGTCTAAGGCATTGCAGAAAAAAGTAATTAAAGAACAATCTTCCCTTTGCTATCACACTGCCCAATGAGTGGGCAGTGCTGTAACCCAAGAGCATTCTCCTGACCCAAGCAGGAAAGCAGAGTTCACCATAAGCTGACTGCTCAAATGCCTTCAGAGCAACAGAAGGATAATGGAGCTCATGAAAGCCCCAGTTTGTGATTTTAACTGCACTGGGGGTGAGGAGAAAGCAAAGTGAGGGCATAACACCACAGTGTGAACTCATATCTGCCTATGCATTTGCTTCTTAAAACTACTGTAACCTGCAACATCTACACTTACCTTTTTTTTTTTTGTGGGGAAGGCACAATCCTGCAATACAAAGCAGTTGCTCAGAAAAGTTAATTAAACTAATTGGGAAAACTGCCATGAAGGGAGACTACAAGACCATAAAACTTGAGAATATTTACTTTAGGGTAGAAGCAGATATGGAAACAAGATAAAAAGAAGTGAAAGTAAGAGCACACAGAGCTGGGAAATCAGGAACTTCCATTCTTTTGGCTCTTGCACTGAGAAACAACACTGGTGGTCCAATAGACTGACAAATTCAGAACAAACCCAGGAAAAGACTTTCACACAACACATCTACCTCAGCAACCTCTGGCCCTGGAAGCTGCTACAGCTCAGAACCATTTTTGTGCCACTCCACCCCTCTATGACTTTTAAATTCAAGAACACTTACAGCTGCATCCTTAAGCCCAGAGAAGTACCCCACCAGATCCGGTCACAAAACTGGAAGCTCTGGAGAGCTGGCAACAGCAATATATTGCAGGCCCACCCATAACAGGAAAAATCATTGTGTGGAACAGGTCAGCCAGAGACTTTAAATGTGCAATTAGAAGTACTTATCTAAAATTACACATCAAGTCTCTGCAGTGTCTCTTTCTGAACCTAATGTTTTTAGCCAGAATTGGCAATTACTCAAAGAATCACATTCTCAATTACTACATCCTGACAATGCAGTCAGGAATACCACTGAGGCAGGGTAGTATGGGCAAGCCACACAAAAGGCTTGAAAAGGACACCAAGGGTTGATATAACAACAAAAAGACAAATTGTGAGAAGAAATCTTGACCTCCTACACTAGCATAAGCTGTAAGAGGATTTGAACACAGGCCATCGAGACCTTCACACAACCCTCCACAGGAGCACTGACAGACTGAACGGGGCCTTTCCTCTTAACCAGGGCAGATTTGCAGATACCCATAATGACAAAAATACCATTAGACACTAGAAGGAAACTGGAACCGTGGTTTAGGTGATTTGCTGAAGATTGTACAAATGTAGAGGTAGCAGGACTCCCAAATTCCGTTTCTGTTCTTCCTTCTAATTGCAAGCATCAAAACAAGTGCCCGAGGTAAACTACAGAAGCTGCTGAGTTTCAAGGGGACAGAAAGACAAGGCAAGATTATAAAAATGCTAGAGAGGTGCTTCAGTATTTACTGTGGAGAGTTTTTCCCCAGAGAGCTTTCTCATTCTAGTGGAGATACCTCAATGTTCACAGGAATGTCTGTGTCTGCCTGGCTTAAATTCAGAGACCTTCCAGATGCGAGGTGAATGAGACAATCACTGTACTGCAAAGGCACCAGCTCATACACACAAAGAGAAGAAAACCAAGCCCATCAATACAGGAGCCAGATGAGAAAAAGGAAATTCAGCTACTACTACCACAGCTACTGGAAAAATCTGTTTTTCATTGGGACAACCTTGAGTAAAGAGGCACAGAGCAGCAGAAAATTACAGCACTACAGCTCCAAAGGACTCTGTCTCCTGTCCTGAACTCAGAATTACAGGGATTTCCATATGACAGCCTGCAATATGTCAGTGATCCCTTTAGCAGGCATCAGTACCAAAAAGAGATTAGGAACTACAGCTAATTCATTCAGTTTTTCTCTTTACAGGTGAAGGGAAAAATGTAAAGAACTGCAGGAAAGGAAAAGCAAGCTATTCTCTTAAATTTTAAATGTTCTGAAAGCATGCAGCTCTGAATCCCCTTCAAACTTCAGAGCTCTCATGGGTACAGCAGAGCTTCACACTTGCACATTAACTCAGTTCAAAACAAAGGGATTATACAAAGTGCTGAGCTCTAAACAAACAGTCTGAAGTTTTGCAACAATTGATCTTTTTAACATTTTAAGTACCATATCCCACAACCAGGACAACTGAGCTGCCTCTAATGACGTCAGTCCAGTTCCCCCACCTTCACCCCACCTCAGGAAAAGTTTTAAGGCACTTGGCAAAGATGTTTCAGAAATAACTGAAATACAGCTCCCCAGACAATTGTGATTGCGTACCAGGAGTTCATCCATGCTGGTCTGACACTTCTCAAGGTTGATCCGTTTAATCGCCACCTTCTCCTTCTTGGGAGCGCAGAAGGCTGCCTGGACCACGGCGGTCGCTCCGCTGCCTGGGGGGAAAGGAGAGAGTTACCAACACCTTAGGGACTTCAGCAGCAAGGGAGGGAGTCCAGATAGCAAAGTTCTGAGTGCCAGATCCTAAAGAGAGCAGAGCCAGATAAAAACCCAGTGAAAGTGCTCTAGGCATTCCCCACTGTGCAGCTCCATGGGTTGGCTCAGCCACTACATCCAAGTGCTGGGCAAACGGAAGGGGAACAAGTGGGTCTTCATGATCCTTTCCAAGGATCATTAAAGCTCTGCAGACCAAAAACCCTCTCCATACTCCAGCTTCCTTATAAAAGAGTGATTGTACTCATGTACTTTTAAAAGATAATGTTGCTGAGGTCACACAGACTTTTAACCTGATGTGTTTGCCCAAAGTGTCAAAACAAGCCACTCTTTTCTATTGACACTAATGAGAATTTTCAAATATTTTTTATGCACTAATTGCTGTTCTCATCTCTCCTCATTTTATGCAAAGACGTGAGGTGGGTTTCATTCAAGCACGTTCAGCTCCAGCTCTCACACTGCCTTAGTTTCTGGGTTGAAAACCACAGCCCCAGAATATTTGAATTCCAATAGGGAAAAAATACCACATTTTAACACACAGTCTTTCAAACTGCTACAAGTAGGGAGTTCTGGATTTAAAGTACTCAGTACATCATATCCTTTGACATGAAAGGGAGTTGGCAATAGTGAGACTTAAAAATCTATTTGATGTTAAGCCCATTTTTGTTGGCCTCCAGAAGCTTTTGCAACATTCGTCTCTCATCAATAGGACACCTTGTTGCTTTACTTTCTACCTTCATCATGGTTCACCACAATCACACACTTGACTGGAAAGGAGTAAATCCACATTAATAAAAAAAGGGGGTAGTGTATGTGGAAAACAGCTCAAAGGTTCCTACTGCAAATAACTAAAAAATGCTAATGAAAACAACTATTCTGCATTTTGGTGTAACATCTATTTTAGCAGATTATCCTATTTTTAATACTATAAAAACAACTTCCAGATTCTGCAGTTCAGGTAAAGCACATTTTTACAAGCTTTGTGATTTTTTTCCTAGTACATTCACATAAACTGAGGGGGAAAACTTTTATTTTCAAACAAAGGCTACTGAAGCTCCCTACAATCACCATCAAGAGTCTTTTCACACCAAGCTGCACCAACTCAAAGCCCCAGGTGAGTGAAAGAGCTTGAAACCCAGCGCTGAAAGATAGAGGAAAACTGCTCCATTCCGAGTCACATTGAAATAAATTGAAAAACCCTGAACTGTGGGACTGCTCCTCTAATCTTCAACCAGTAGCTGCTACAGTGGAGCTACAGGACTTTGACTTCACTTTAAATGGCATGGCCAGTGCACCCTGGTCATCAGCATCAGCTTGCCAGGACTCCCTGTACTCAGGAGCTTACATTTTAATAGCAAAAGGCAAAAGTGTGCAGAACAGAAAATGCTAAGGTTGCTAAAGCTTTATTATTTCCCAAAGCAAAAGGGATTTTAAGAAGCTCAAGACTGAGGCCATTTACTACTTGCACACATATTGTTTTTCAGAGACTATTCATAGCACAAGGTAAAACAAAGTTACTTGGAAAAGGACAGCAAAAACATTTACAAGGGGCTTTGAAAACAAAGTTTTGAGTGCTGTAAGCAGGTTCTTGAGCAAATGACAGATGGAGAGGTCTATGCAGATATTTAATACAAGGTGCTCAAAAAGAACAAGGGGTGGGGAGGTTTTGACAGCAGAGTTTGGTTAGACTGCCAGGAGCAGGGCTGAAATACTCAACATTAAGCACGGGACAAACATCCCAAAAACAAACCTCCACATGCACTTCCTGTAGTCACTCTGCCCAGCAGATGCAGGAATCCAGCATGAAAGCAGCAGTCCCAGCACAAACAAATTCCCACTCACTGGGAATCCTGAGTGGCAGTGACCTACTCCTCTCTACCCAGTACCTGCTTCTTTTGTTTTGTTACTGCTGCTTCTTTGCTGGGGTAAAAAAAAAACAAACAAAAAAAAAACCATAAAAACACAAAGGCTCAAGACAAAGAGAGCAGCACACACAGAAGTGGTGACAAAAGGGAGAAGTGAGTTTGCACTTCCTAGCACTGCTTGTCTCCCAACAGCAACAGCCTTTTGGAAGTCAGAACAAAAAACAAACACTTTATCAGTTCTTTGGAAAGAGTTAGATCCCAGAAGAAATGTTGCTGCTGACACATTCAAAGCACCAGTATTATGATTTCTTTCTTTGGATGTCTTGGTGCATAGTAATAGAGGCTGAAAACACAAACCAGATGCTGGAAAAATATATGACTGTGCACCTCAGGATTGTCTTGTCACAGCAACCCTTTTCATTCCCCAATTGGTTTCTCAGTGTGTATTTTTACCTCTAAAGCTACCATCCTCATCAGCACAGGTATCTGTGTTCAAAGACTTTCTGGATATCTCAGACACTCAACAGTATCAGCACACTCCTGTTTCCCCCCACAGCATGACATCCTAGGATTTCTGTGTAAGCACAACTGGCAGATTCTTACAATCCAGATGCAACACCATTACTGTGAACCAAATCCTTCACAAGACAAAGTCCAGGGCTTTAAAGAAGTCACTACACAAAGAAGAGCTTTGTGTTTTATTCTTTTAGGATGTTACTACCAGAAACAATAGAAGCAGCCTAATTAAAAGCAGGACCACTCATGCCACAGCTCCTTTCCAGTCCTCGAGTCTGCAGGATCAATGCTCACCAGGACTTCAGGGCAAAAACTGCTTTCCACTAAGTGCTGGACAATGCCCCAGCCAGCCTACAGGGACCCGATCTGTTATGAGTGTATGGCATTATTTGAACAGTAATGAAATCCCAAACTAAATCCTTCTGGGCACATGGCAGGGAATCATCTGAACTCAAGACTCCTCCCATTTAATTCCCTGCTGCTCCTACTTTTCTGGCAGCTTTCAATAGTTCGATCACCACCTGCTCTCCCCACTCCCCCCTCTCCCGCTAATTCGTCATTTCTTTCAGCTCCTCTGTAGCACTAATTATAGAGAAACAATGAAATCTCAAAAGCGTATCAAGCGAGGATTAAGCCAAGCTGCAGCACGATGTGCCACAAGCAAGCTGCTCTTTGGTGGCAGCAGCCGCGTGCCGTGCTGCTGGGACCAAACAAAGACGGCTTTCCATGCTTCTTTGGAGAGTTCAGGAAACATGGCAACACGGGCACTTCAGGCTTTGCAGCCACACGGTTTGTTTACTAAATGCCAGGGTGGAAAGAGAAAAAAAGGAGAGAAGCTGCAGTGAGGATGTTGAAGACCTTGCTAAGTGAAAACAAGCATAGGGAGAGATGACACCAACAGAGAGAAAAAGAAAAAGCTTATCAAGGAAGTTTTGTAAAGTTTAAGAGCAGGTAACAAATACATGGGCAACAGCAGGGAGAGAAGAGATTTCCTGAGCTGCTATGAACAATATTCAACGAGGAAAAACCCCAAGGGCAGTTTGTGCCAGGATAGCACAACTTGGACAAACCAACTCTCCCAACAGTCACAGATCTCCTGTGAGAGACAGCTGCAGACCCAAGGACGTGGGCAGCACAGGGTTAATGCTCCTGTGCTGGGTTCCCGCTCACTCCCCACCTCAAGACACTCATCAAGGTCAGTGCTGAGGTTCTTCCCTCTGCCTCTCTCAAGATCAGCTTTCGGAGAAAATTTGCTCCCTGGTTAATCTCCTCCAACATAATGGCTTAGCAAAACAATGAAAACCAGGCACAGTCAAATGCTTGCTGCTTTATTCCTGAAAAGCAGGAGATCATTTTGTTGAAGGATGATAGGAAGGAAAGAGACCTCAAATGGGTATTAGGATCTGCTTAATACCCCCTGCTCTTGCCTCTGTAGGCTCTTAGATATAGTTCCAACCCTTAGGATAGCAGCTGCAAAATTCCTGCATAAGAGGGTCACGACCTAGTTTAGAAAACACCGCCTTAAGAGGAAAACATACCCTTTCTAACCCCTGCTTCTTTCATGTTTCTACAATTAAATGGCTCTTTCTGAAATAAAACCAACCTCTGAAAGGATTAAAATAACCCAAATAAAAAAAGTCCCCAAGCACTCAGTTACTGAGGCCTGATTTTCCAGGTTATCTCCTCTGGATCCCTGGTCCCTGTACCTTCAGCATCCACAGCTCCAGCCTGAACTCCTGAAGTTGAGACAACGTTCCCATCAAAGCCTAGCATCAGCTTTCAAAGGAGGCTGGATACCATCTCTTCTACAGTTCCACAATCTACATGAAGCTTCCATTTTTGAAAAATAAAGACAAACCCTCTGAGATCTCAGCTGAAGTTAATGGAAACCAATTACTTCAAGGATAATTAGAGGAGTGGAAAGGCAGGGGACTGACCAGACGACACAGCATGTTCCTACACACTTGGTCTCCAATTTAACTGAATCCCTGCAGCCACATAAGGACATTGCAGCTCTCCCAGTAAGACTGGGATGAATTGCACCGATGCCTCTTCCCAGGCAAATGCAAGTCAGAGATCCTCTTGGCAGAGAGATCTGCTTGAGCAATGGAACAGTCATGCCAACGGGTCACAAGACAAGCATCAAATCCTGGCTCCAGGATAGTATTCTCCTACCACCTGCAATAGCAATTTGAAGTAGTTACATGGAAGGAGGACTCACAAAACAGTGTTACCAGAGCTTTAAATTCAGAGATGTGAAAGTTTCCCTTCACTGTAACTCAGTTACTCACAAAGCTGTTACAATCAACAGGGGATCTGTTCTATAACAGTCTTGGAGCATCAGTCCCTATCCTACTGAAGTATCAAATACCCTCTGTAGATGAAATATTCTTTCCCAGGGTCAAATGAACATGAACCATTTAGGCTTGAAGGAACCTCTAGTCCATCCTCCTGCTGAAAGCAGGATCAAATCTCAACTTAGATCAGGTTCCTCAGCATCAAATTCAGTCTAGTCTGGATTTTCTTTAACAAGGAGATATTTCTACAATATTTTTGGCTGTCTCTGTGTTTGACAACCCACATGGTAAATTTTCTCCCCCTTTACTAACTAATCAGATCTCCCAGTTTTGCTCCCAACCTCAGCCTTCCTCCATGCACTTCTGTACAATTCAGCTTCAATTCATCTCAAACTTCCCACTAGACAGCTGAGGACAGCAACAACTCTAAGGCTGGGGAAATCCAGCTCTCCATACCTGCCCCCCATAAGTCACATTCCCAAGTCTCCTTCAGCATGGGGCAATGCTCAGCCAAACACCTCCACACAACCCTGCCCAGGGCTTCCACCCTTCCCTGCACACACACGACCTCTCTATTTTTAAGCAAGATCTGGAATCCATCCTCCACTATCTGGAGTGCGGTGCCAGAAAGCCGCTCGTGACGCAGGCTCTGTTTATAATTGTGGCCCCGGGTTTTCCTCTTATGAACAATGCACACAAAACACTTCCCTGCAAGGCTGCTCTGCACCAAGCAATGACTTACAGATTCCAGGTACCCCAAAGCCCAGGAGACCTTTAATGCTTTACAACCCAGGCTCCGTATTTGTGTCTCTGCAGGCTCACTCCATCTCTGGATGCTTCAACTCTTGGACAGCTTCATGCCAAGGAGCTGTGGGAGCCCTGCTCTGATTACTCATTCCAAGGACAATACAGCACCAAAACAAGAAGCTACAAGACTGGGAATAGAACTTCTTATGTGTTCTTACAGAGTACAGGGCAAACATAGATCTAATTAAACCAGAAATTAAATACTGTATCCCAAATTCAGACCAATCTTGTATGGTTTAGTCCATTTTCCTACAAAGGCAAAGTGATGCCTCTATCTTCTGTGCCTCATTTGAGGCTTCTGGTGAGAAGAGTCCTATTGCAAAGAATGGACTGCTTCTAAAAACAAGCTAGCAAAAAAAAAGCCTACTCTCGAATTTCCAGCCAACTCAGCATGGGGTGGGAATATTCCTTTCCCCAAGCAGGACTTGGTAACAAGAGTCTACTGGATGTCAAAGTTTTGCTGGCACAAGCCCCACAATTCAGGAAGAATGAAGTAATGCAATGTTAATGGTCCTTTAATATGTTTTTCAAACTATCTCCCCACTACATGTCACATTCTTACTACAAAATGGAAGATGCAATCTAAAAAAAGAGCTAGAAATAGCCTTAATAAAACCAAATGGAATTCATAACAGGACTCAGACCTACTCCTAGTATTGCTGCAGAGGGGGCAAAAAGTCTGCTTACCTGTGGAGAGGAAAAAGCTTTCACAGCAAAGTATCATCTACTCAGCATGAGACTGCGAGAAGTGTGTTAGAAGTGGAGTTACAGCCCCAAATCAGCAGGAAGATCATTTGGGAGCTTCTAGCATTGCTCAGAGTGAGCTCAAACAGCAAGCTGCCTCTGAGTACTGCTGTTAGAGACACTGGGAGCAGCAGCAAAACCAGTAAGAGAATTAGTTGGGCTTGCTCTGTGCCTGGATGGGAGGCCTGTGGTAAACTTAAGCAGCAGCAGAACAATAATCCATGGCCACAATACAAAAAAGTTACAAAAGTACAGGAATGAGCACAGCTCTCCTCCCACAGCAACACTGGAGTGCAGACGTGCACCTACCCCCAGAAAACTCCCAGAGCAGTGCCAACACAGCCACATTCACTCCCAGACACTTTTCCACAATTCATTCCAATATAAATCTACTGGGATTAGTATTGCCTATTGAGAGAAGAACCAGGGCTTTACATTTCTTTACAAGCTGCAGAATGACACATGCACAGCACAAGCACCTATTCAAAACCCTGGAAGAGGTAGTAAGAGGCCAGGCTTAACCTGGTGCATCTTCTCTCAACTCAAAACAGCAGAGATGGAAAGACACTTTCTAGGGAAGAGTGAGAGAAACACTTGCTAATACAGTGCAGAGAAGAAATTAGAGAAGCATAAGCAAAGGCAGAAAGTGAAAGCAGATTTAACTGGAAAGTTGTGAGGGAGCCAAATTTAAAGCCTATATTGGGGATGGAGGAAAACCACCAAAACCCCACGGACTACATAGCACGTCATAAGTACACACAACATGTGCATGCAACAGTCCTGCAGGAGTGTAACAACTCAACTCTCACATTTACAAGACAGTGACTATTTCTGATTTAAAGGTTTTAGGAACAACAGCACAACCCTGGTTTAAATAAATTATTTAAAAACTTTGCATTTCCGTGTGGTCAATGTCAAAATGTCACCCTGCCCTTCAGTCCAACCAAACTCACATCACTGCATGCAGGAGGCTCACTCCCAGTTCAGGCTCACCTTGAGCACAGCCCAGTGTTGGTAACATTCAGCTGGGTGCAAGCCAAAGGTGGCTGCAGGTACAGTAAGACACAAGGCATGTGCTGGACAACCTCCTGAGAAAGGGCAAGGATGGGGAGCTAACAAGTCCAGGCAGAGAATTAAGACTTAAATACAAGTGACTTCCATCTCACACTAGCATATCTGATGACTAGAAAAAGTCTAGACCTTTTACTGAAGAATTGGAAAAAAGAATAGGAAAAAGCAGTTGTCACTCATCAACTCCTATTTTTTTCATTTAAATTGGAGGTGTATTGCTTTGCAATGCTCTCTGATCATTTATTCCAGTATAGCCAGAGCTCAAGTAGTTTGAGATTCTGTGCAAGTTTTGAGGCCAAAGATGTCAAATAGTACTCACCATACAAGGGATTTCTGTTATTAAGACACCGTTATGTGTCTTTCTCAAAGCCTGAGAGTCTTTGCTCAATTTATGTCAGCACCTGCTGTGTCCAAGAGACAACTGATATTCCAGCATTAATCAAGCATACTCAAAGAATTTCAGAAAATAAGAAAAAAGCATATTCTGAAAGTCTGCTGTCCAATTAGAAATAGAGCCAAAACATTTGAACAGCACATAAACTTGCTGACAGTGAGTTATTCAACATCTTGACAAGAGCTCTCACAGTCGAGAATACCACTGCAAACCACACATCGTGTCCAGAGCTCAGAGGCTTCTGCCCATGTAAGACAATGTATTTCTCAAGATTCCTAGTTGCTCCGTGTACAGTGGAGAAGGATGATAAGCCAGTAAAGATCACACAGTGCTGCCAGCACTTACTTAAACATGCTTTCCCTTCAGTGGTCCACCAATACAGAAACACTTGATGCTGCAGACTTATTGTCCAAGTCTTTAATTCACATCTCAGACTCAGAAGAAGGAATATAAACCCAAATCAAATCACTTGTAAGAAGTCCAGTATTATTTTCAGAGTCATCAGCAACTGATGGGCAATACCCCAAGCTAGGTACATCTCCCCATGGCCCCACTGAACTCTAAACAACAAATAAATAAATTACATTGATTCATAAGCTGGAGAGAGGTTAGTTACTGTAATCTAAACGATTCAATGCCAAGGTTTCTGCAGAGAGGAAGGGGAGTCTTATGGACACGTTCACCACACCATACATCACATTGTTCTCTCAAAACATCTTTCAATATCTCTTAGGCCCTGAACACAGAAAAATGTTTTCCACCTTCAGCAAACTTCAGGCTGAGAACCCTCACAGACTAAGAGGGAAGTGACAGGCCTGGAGAAAAAAAAAAATGATCAGCCTATCAATATAAAATAGGCCAGGACTGGAACAGAGGGCAAGGAATAGTGTTAGTCATGCAGAGCATGTCAGCAGGATATGTGACAAAGTTGTCACTGGGTCACTTTGCTGTTTGAGTTCATCTGCAGTCACCAGCCACACACAGGCAGCCAAGGTGAGCTTTTCACTGCCTCCCCATGACAAAGAGCTGCAGCCCCCCAACATCAGACTCCACATCAGAGCAACAGATGCAAGGAAAATAAAAAGAGCAAGGGAAAAGCCATTGGCCACAGAAGGTATGAGAAGAGAGAAGGATTACCAGGGAGGAGTATCAGCCCATCTGATACTCCTCCAAAATTTCCACTGTGAACACCAGAGCACGGAAGAGGGTGGCAGAGGGCACTGCCCTTGGCTGTATGCCTAACCTCCCACAGCCCTCACAATATCCCAAATCAGTCCAGACTAGCAGACATTCCCATCATGCCTTTAATAAAACACCCTCCAGCTGTCCCAAAGTACCCAGGTGATTTGGGGAACACCTCTGAGACCATTTTCCCCACTGCAGTAACTACAGTAAGCTCTAAGGGCCAGTTACACAAGTCCTGCGTGACCTGCCACATTTACTTAAGATGCTATTAGCATGCTTAAATTAGATTTTTAGTTTGAAACCAATTATATTTATTTGATTTTGTGCCAACATCTCTGGCTAATTCAAAGGGCACTGCAGCTATGCAGTGTTAATTCTACACGATGGAAAGCAGGCCCAAACATCTCATTTCCAAACACAGCAACTTGAGTGGAGAAGGTTCATCCTTCCCTTTTAATCACTGTCAGTTGCCTTGATGGTATATGCAGCAATGTAAATATCACGCTGGCTGTCATCAGGTATTACCAAGGCTCAAAACACAGCACTGGTACAGTAGCCAAGCCAGTGTTCTCTTTTCTTCCCTCCCAATCTTTATCTCTGAACTCTGTCTCAAATGTAATTGTCAGCTGTAGAGGATATTTTATTTGGCCAGGTTTCCACTTAACAGAACAATCTGCCTGCTTACAGTGCAGATGTTTGATAGTACCGTGGTTATTTTAGGTAAATAAGCTTTTAAGTATCAGATATATCCTCTCTCAAAGGCTATTATCTGTTCTTTTCAGCAAATATCTTGATCTAGTAAATATTTTCTGCATCTATTAGTCTGTTCAGCACACAAGATTAGCCCACTAGTTAAAAATTATATTCTTTAACCAAGAGTAACGAGAACCATCCTGAGCCTTAGGGTCTGGACAAATAACTGAGCTGAGGTTGCCAATTCATCAGGCCTCTCAGCTGTTCAAATAAGATTTGCATTGGCGAGTCGTTCAACAGGAAAACTGTTCACACTCAAGACGCTTTTTCCAGTAAAGTACAGTTTGTTGCAAGTCAATACCAAGGTATTTATTAGCTGTTAATACCAAGCTATTTATTAGATAGCAATTGGCATCCTCAATGACTATTTTTACTTTAGTAAAAGGATGGAACTTACAGTTTCACCTTTCAACTTGCTTGCTGCTCCTGGGGGAACCTTATTGCCCTTTACAACTCCCTGCAAGGAGGCTGCACCAAGGTGGGAGTCAGTTTCTTCTCCCAGATAACAAGTGACAGGATGAGAGGAAATGGCCTCAACTTGCACCACGGGAGATTTCTATCGGATATTAGGAAAGCCACCTTCACTTGTGAGGGCAGTCAGGCCTCGGAACAGGCTACCCTGGAAAGTGGTGGAATCATCATGTCTGGAAGTGTTCAAAAAACACTGGATGTGGCACTTGGGGACAGGGTTTAGTGGTGAACACTGTGGTGCAGGGTAATTGACCAGACTTGATGATCTTAAAGGTCTTTTCCAATCTTAATGATCCCATGACTCTACAATTTTTTTACTACCTCACATGGTAAGAGACAGAGAGGTCCAAAAGGAAGTGGTCTAGGAAGTAAAGATATAACACATCAAGTGTCCAAAGAACTCCATTTCCATTGGTAGATCTTGAGAAATCACAAACTGGAGACATTTGTATGAACACAAACACCAAGGTTCAGCTTTCCTGCACCTTCACAGGGAACCATCCTTGCAGATATAGCCTGAACATAAAGCATGGTAGTGTAAGAAAATCACCAAGCCTCAGCTATGAAAGACAAGGCATTGTCACTTCCCACTGTCATGGGGAATCCATTAAGCAGCTGTTCCATCCAGCAATGACAGGGTCACAGGGAGGTTTGAGTGTTTAATGGAACGTGTGTCAGTAATTCCCCCATGTGCCATTTCCAGCACAAGCATTCATTAATTCAGTATAAGGATTATACAATTTGGATCAGCCAGAGCAGGGGACTGAGCTCCATGACCCTGGGAGTCCTCACCAGCTTTGTGTCTCCGCAAAATAAGTGACAGGAGTTTTTTGATTTTGTTCTGAAAATTGACACCATGAAATCCATTTGCAGGAAAGGTGTTTACTTCACAATAAGAAGCATTGTCCTTAATTGATGAATTTTCACAACATCAAGTTAACCTAATCTTTGTTGCCTACCTGAAGCTGGAGACAGCCTGAAATCCCCAACTGCAGTTTCAGCTGTCCAACTTAACAGGTATCACCTCAGAGCACAGTTGAGCCAATAATTTTGTAAAGAAAAATATTCTCTAAGTACTCTCATCCTACAGCCATTAACGCACTCTCTCACTTTTCAAATACCATCATTTTCCAATACCTCTGCACTGTTTTTAAGGCTTCCTTTTCAGAAGAGCTGGAATGAACCCCAGAACCTAAGGAAATGCTCTTAATATCCCATAAGACTGAAAATGAACAAGAGCCTAACTCAGAGAGAATCAAAATCAGAAATGCAAAACCTGTCCAACAGTAACTATGGTGCCTTCATCCAATATTTAGTAAACCATCAGTTTCACAAAACACATGTTGAACTGGGCCAAGATGCAATAATCTCACACCCTGCCACAAGTACCTCAACACAATTCACAAATAGTTTTTAGACATTTTCCTACCCTACAACACCCTCCCTTCTAATGAACTGCAAAATTCGTGAATTAGCTCTGCTCTAAGGCAAAAGCCAACTTTAATTCTTCCACACAACAAGCTAGCAGAGGATACCACCGGACAAACCACGTGTTCAGTCAGATCTTACCAGAAGTGAGGTGGATACTCAAGGACAAATTTTCACTCTGCAGTTTTAACTTAATTCAACTCTGTGGATGGATGAAATGGGAACAGCATCCTCCCACACAGCTTTATTATTAGCAAGGTGCTAGCAGTAAGAAGTAAAGTTTGTCCTTAAATTACCATTCATGACTATGAAAGAGTAAAACTCTGGCAAAATCCAAGGAGAATTTACTACAGTAAGAGATGATCACCGAAGTATTTCAATTCACACTATTCCTTAACAGCTGCTTATACCTTTTCTTTCCAGAATGAATTTACATAGGCTCATTTCCTGCCCAAAGGAAATATCCATTGGAGAGAATGCTATAAAGTCAGTCTAGCATGGAACAGTGAAATGAAAGAAAACAAGAAGTTTTTCTCTCCTCTCTCTCCTCCGCCCCAAACTCTCAAGACAAGGCAATTGGAGCAGAAAATTGAAATCCAGCAAAAATTAAAACCTCATTCAGAAAAGCTTTTCTGTATTCCCTCATAAACACATTTTAATTTGACTGAGTTATCAGACTTTGAAGGTGTCATTTCACAAGCTGTATAAAACTGGAAGGGATGGGAGGTAGAAGGAATATTTGCCTAATACGGTAATTTGGTGAGAAAGTGAATCAGTGCTCTGAGTTTACTCTGTACTTCATTCACAGATGTGATCTGTGAAGTCTTTAAGAGTGGAAGACCATTATCCCCTGCAGACTTACCAGTGTGTAGAACCAAAGAGGTCTCAGAAATCCCGGCAAGGTGCATTAGACTCCAGTTTGATGGAGACTGACATATAACAAAGTATTTTTTCCAGGATGGAATTTCTCTTAATCACAAGGAAATTCATATTAAGCAAAAATTCTGTGTGCAGTGGTGTACATCAGGAAACAACAATCTTTAAGAACCTCAAGAAGTGGTGAGAGAAAGGACCCAGAAAATAAACTTGGCTGGTTGTTGTAGCTGTTGAGCAGCTGTAAAAAGAAACACTGGATTTTTCATTAGTGCACTTGTATCACCACAAATCCCTACCTGCTTGTACAGTGTGACAAGACCACCTAATATGGTGAAAACCAAGGAATATGCAGGCTGCGATGATTACCATCAAAACCCCACTCATGAGCAGTGTTTCAAGGCAAACAACACCCTCAGACAAGTTAAGGGATCAGACTTAGGGCTGACAGAACCCCACACTAAGGTGAGTCCCTTCATTTATGTCCATGCACATGAGGGACATGAGAAATTCTCACTCAGGATCAAGGACCCAGCCAGGCACCTGCATCCCTGCTACCATTCAGCTGCAGTTACACCATCTGCTAAAGTGATCTTGTCTTACTCAAGCCAGTCAAGTTGGATTTTGTTCTTAGTCTGGCTCCCTTCAGTAGTATATGCATTATTTTGCCTACCAGAGGTACCCCATCTCTTCTCACACACCAAGAGCTATGACCCTCTGATTAAGAGCCTGGACTGCCTGTCAGCCAGGGACCTAACCCTGTCTCCAAGACTTTCCCGTGTGGCTGCCAGGAAGAGAGATGGAGTTTCACGTGTTTTTTAGAAATGTCAAGGCTGAACTCCCTTAGGTGAAGTCACAGGAAGCTGCAGCAACTTTGAGAGCCAAGTCCTTCCTATCTGCATCTCAGTTGTTCGATTCTAAAGGGAATGCAGGATAATAGGCTGAACTTGTCTGGAAAGCCCCAGCATCCTGATATTTCAAAGATTTTGCAATGCCAAATTCCACTGCTCCAACAGCTTTTCTTCTACACCCACAAAGCCCTAAAGTCTGTCTCTCCCTATTAAGAAAGTTTACTAACACCAAGTTTACAAGCACTCCATTAGCATGTCCACAGCAAAATTTACTGCTGCAGAGATTTATGATGGATATTGTCCATTTTGGGGAAATCTTCCAAGAAAATTTGACCAAGACACAGTTTGTTGCAATCCACTAATACAATTAGCAGTAAGTGCTATTGCCATCATTTTAGAGAGCTCAATCTTTTAATAAAAGATTACATCTCTAGACTCTGGCTTAGTGGGCAAGCTGCTAACACTCAGAAGGAAAAGAGATGCTGCCAAGTTTAAACAGACAAATATTCTGGGGAAGAGTTGAGTCTCTTCAAGATTTCATCAGCTGCAAAAGCAAGATGCCTCCCAGGCATGTATTTGTCAGGCAACATGTACACTCCTCAGGTGTGCTCAGGAGCACAGCACAGCCACACTCCCCAGCATCAGCCAAGATATTTGCATTAAACTGAAATTATTGAAATGTATTCTTGAGAAATGGAAGTGTTAAACATTAATTGGTCCAGGTACCTAACAGTACTGGAAGCAACTGCTACATAGAAACCAACCCCAGGAAAGTGTGAACTCTTGCACATGAAACACCCTCTATGTTGTTTTCTCCTTAATACCCCAGAACAGCTGAAAGCAGTGAGACCTGTCTCTGCTCTCCCCTCCAACCAGCAGGCAAGGCTAACAACCATGTATTCTACCCAGCCAGCCCCCTCCATCACTGCTTGGCTTTGTAAGCCCTCATCTTGCTGCTTTGTGCAGTTTATCCTCCTTTCTATGAGGGCACAGACAACAGAGGCACTAAAAAAGGCACATACACAACCAAGCACCTTTTGCTTTCACTTCTCCGGAGGTGAAAAGTGATTCAGTTCAGCTCTAATTCTAGCAGGGCAATGGTATCAAAAGTCTTAAAGAAACGAGATGTATGAAGTATCCAGAGGAAAGGTAGCCAGGATGCAGGAGTAGCTTGGCTATTATGTTGCACTCATGATCACATAAGATATATTTGTCTACATCCAAGCAGCAGTGAAACTGGTACTGAGCATCTCCCACTTCAATTCCCAAGCAGACCAAGTACTATGAATGACCACTCATTTTTTTAACTTATCTACGTTTTCCCAAAGTTAATTTAATGCAAGTCTTAACATAAAAGAACTAAGGCTTTTCCACCAACTTCATGTGGAAAAAATGAGCACACAAAGAAAGTCTTCAAATGAATTAACCAGCCTGAATACTGGGAATACAGTGTAGGAATCAATTTTGCTCAGCAAAGCTGGGGGGGAGGAGTGGGAATCCACGAGGAAATGCTAAAACAAAACATATGGCACCAAGACTGAATCTTAAGCACTCCATTTAGAGCTCAGGCAGTTATATTTTGTACAGTGTAACATTTTTCCTGAATGGGTTTTAAATATCAGGCGTGTGAAACCGGCTGCAGCCAGCACACAGGCACCACAGCTAGCAATGAACACCATGGTCCAAAAAAACCCCCAAACCCTGAAGTTATCATTGGACAAGAGCCTCCCATTCCAGCCTGGATTTTACATTTAAAGACTTCAATCTCTCCTGGTCAGCACCTCCACACTGCTCTTTTTCAATGGCTGTGATTTCTCAGCACATGAGACTGCTACACAAGCACCAGACAGATGACCACAGACATCTTGATAAAATTTGGGAGAGGAGATACCTTAATTCTACAAAGTTCCTCTCTACCCACAAAAAAAAAAAACGTTCTCCCACACAGGTCTGGGATGAGCACAGATAGAAATCTAAATATTCAGCCCCAAAAGATCAACATGTTCACAGGCAAAGCCTAACTCCAAAGCTACTTGAACCACAGTCATTAAAAAAAACTAATCATTCCTTAAATGGTGACTTCAATTTTCAATTTAGGCTTGATTTCTGATGGGATAAGAAACTCCCACCACATCTGTTCATGTAGTCTGTGCTGTCCTCACCACTGTGAATCTATCAGGGGAGAGCGGGCACAGGAACAGAGCCTGGGAGCACTCCCACCACTAATTTATCTCCGGTTTCTGGCACGGGCTGTTTGCAGGAAAGGGGATGCTCCTAAATCAAACAGCCACAGTCAGCATAGCTCTCATCTTTCCAAAAAAGTAGCAAAAGGAGAATGACCCAGTTCCAACCAACTTCACTCTTGCTACCAGAATTTCCAAGAGGAATTGTGAGATCCAGGGGAACCCGCATGTGTGAGTATCTGATCAGCACAAGCAGCATGAGGTCGAATTTTTGCAGGCTTCAAAAAGAAGACTGCAGTAATTTATATGCAATCCACGCTCAGAAGACCAGCCACCTTCACAACCACAGCACAGACTATATTCTGCTTTTTAGATAAAAATTGCAGCATCTCCAAAGGCCCTCTTCACCTGCAGAGCTCTCGCTACTCTGGGGGTATATTTCATTGAAATGCTTTTTTTAAATTGTTTCCTCTACCCCACCTGCATTTTAACCTTTTTAAAAATGAAATCAGATTCTCATCTGACCAAAGTTCCTTGATTCAGTGTACCAGAAGTTATTCAAGCCTAAGGAGGCTACTCAGCAGTTATTAACATTAACCAAGCATAATCAACACGGATATTAATCCACACCTTTATAATGGCATGAGTCATCCCCAGTGCTGAATAATCCTTTTTTTATTTATATGTAGTATTAGCCAGAATCAGGGGGGCAGTTTTACAGTAGAGGTTCTCTTTGCAGGTAGGAAACTTGCTTTTTCTATTCCTGCGCTTGAGAAGTATGGAACCATCCACATGCTATAAAAGCCACATATGGCTATTTTCAGGCAAAAACAGTACAAATAAAAGAACTGGACTACAAATGGATTTCCATTATTCTATGTGAAATAAAACCAGCTGAGCTGGTAATCTCAAAATTTAGAGTAAATTTTAAGAGCAATTTTTTTTTTAATCAGGAAACAAGTTAAATCCTTTAAAAGCACCAGTATAAGGTTCATCTCTTTCCAGACTAGAACATTTCTTTGTTCTGTGCTGAAGAACCTTTACAGCTCCTCAGTTATAAAGAGAGCTTAAAAAAAAAAAAACCCAACCAAAAAACCCTTGAGGTTTACAGGAGACATGAAGCAGGAGGCAAGGCAGTCCAGCTCAGTTAACACAGTGACATTTTGTCCCACAAATCATATACGTGCTAGGAAACTTGCGTCACATCTCCATCCAGGCCGCTGGCAGACACACCAGTGTTTGAAATGAGTAAAGGGGGGGCAGGGGACAGGAAAGTTAAAAAGAGAAACCATATGTTTGCAATATACACATCTCAGTGTACACTCCATCACATGCCAAAATGCCAACACAACCTTTCAGTGAGCAGGCGACATCCAGAAACTCAGCTTGCAGAGGGACAAGGAAAAGATACAGAAGAAATTCAACACTTTTTCCAGATTTCTCCCCAAGTTCTGTCAGTTAACATGAGACAGCACATCTCTGTGCTCCTCCCAGTACTCTGAGGCTGTGGGATGTGTATCTCCAGCAGCAAGTTCTCCCAAGAGCAGCAGTGTATTTACATTCCCTTTTGTTCCCATCCCATCCTGCTCGCCAGCTACAAAGAGGCATTTGCTCCTATCCTTGATTACTCAGGTCCAAATCCTTGCTTTGTGCCACCACAAAGCACCCCTTTGCAGGCTCTCAAAAGAAAAGGAAGTATTTCCTATACAGAGAAATTCAGTTCTCTTTCCCCAGGAAATGGGTGGCACATTCTCCCCCTTCCTCCTTACACCTGTACCTCCTTCTCCTCAGCGAGGCTGAACATCTTCCTCCCCAGGGCACATTTTCCAGAGGAGATTCAAAGGGTTGGTCTGTAGGATTACATCTTCCCTGTCTTTAGGGAGTTGGTCTCCTTCCTAAAGCACTGCTACTCCCTCTGAGCAGAGGGAGAGGACAAAGCCTAATCCCACAGAGCAACAGGGATTTCCAGAAGGATTTCCCTCACTCCACAGCTTTAGTTCCTTCCTACTTTTAAACAATGCGAAGGATTTAATCTCTTAAAACAGCATTTTCACAAACTCTCCCACCCTCAACACAAAACAAACCTCCCCACGAGGCAGAGATGGAGAGCCTGGGCATGACAGCACTACGTCATCCAGAAACTTCAAATAAAAGCACTCCACAAAGATTACTCAAAGAATTAACCTCCTTCCTAAAACCCTTTGGCCGGGAGCCTGCCCTACCACTCTCCTGCTTCATTTCGAGCCTCCGGAGGGTGAGACTGACCTTAGAGTCACCTGTGGCACCACCTCTGATGTGTCACACACTCGCCCTAGAGCAATATATCCCTCAAACACACCCCAACAAAATGGTCGAGACAGCCAATAAATCAGTACAGCAGGAGGCCTTTAGTAACTGGGCAGTTTAACGCCAAGAGAGAGTGAAGAAGGAAAAAAAAAAATAATTTAATGGAGAGGGCAAGGGCTGGGGCCCCGAGCTGAGGACAATGAATGAAAACGCACGGCAGCAGCAAAACCCCAGGGTAAAAGGCTCGTTCGGCGGCTCTACCAAACCCTCCGTGCAGGGACCAAAGCAGTGCGGGGCTCGGAAACTGCTGAGAGGTGTGATCGCCCCAGAATGAATGGGGGTGCCCTAGAAGGAGAGAGCCCATGTAAGCTCTGGAGTTCACTCCCGCTGACTACCTAATGCCCAGCCCATCCCAGACCACACCGCGGTGGGAAGAAAAGCCCCCCCCCAAAGCGGATCCCGTCCCACTCACCCTGACACGAGGGGACACAGACCCTGCCCAGAGGAGCGGGCAGAGGCCAGGGAGGAGCGCCCTGCCAGGGGGCCCCGCGACCACCACAACCCTCTCCTGGGATGGGGCAGACCGCATCCCCTTCCATGAGCCCCACACACAAACGAGGAGCGGCAGCAGCCTCAGCAGAGGGGTCCCACAGACCCTCACATGCCTCAGAGTCTCCCGCAAGACGAGGGGGCAGATCCTCTCACATCCTTTCTACATACGTGGCTGGAGGCGGGTGGTCACACAGTCCCAGTCCGTGACGGGATGTGTGCGATGGGACCCCTGCCAGCTGAGGGGCACCCCAGACCCTCACAGTCCTCAGAGTGGGGGGGATAGATCCCCCTCAGCTGAGGGGCACCCCAGACCTTCACATAGCTCACTGTGGGGGAACGGACCGGTTCACACTCTCGCATGGCTGACGGAGGGGGAAGCCACACAGCCCCACTGCTTTGCGGGGTGTGTGACAGGATCCCCCTCAGCTGAGGGGGCCCGGACCCTTCCTTCCCTCAGCGGACTGACACCCCCAGATCTGAGGGGCACCCTGCCCCTCCCCAAACCCCGATGACCGCTTACCGATGACCTCCTGCAGCTCGTAGTCATCCTTGTTGATGGACCAGGGCAGCGCGCTGGGCTCCTCGGCCATGGCCGCGCCGCGCCCGCCGCCCTCCGCGCCGCGAGGGGGAGCGTCCCCGAGGGGCGAGGGAGCGGAGAGGAGGCGCTGCGGTGTCCCGGCTATCCCCGAACCCCGGCCGAGCCCGAGCCCCCTCCTCCTCCGCCTCCTCCTCTCCCGCCGCTACCGCCGGCCCAACTCCGGCCGCCACCACCTCCTGCACCTGCCCATGCCCGAAGCGCCTAACGTCACCCGCGT